>JBCFYV010002301.1:0-39932 GCA_039000515.1 Timema cristinae
CTTTTCTTCTTCCCCCATCATTATATCTCGACAAATAAATGGAAATAAAGTGTATACTCTCCGTGAATTAACCTCGAATGAGCAACTTTTAATTAATTATCTAAAACGAGATATCACAACACAAGTATATAAAGCATACATAGAGCATACACCAGGGTTGATTAAGACCTCGAGCGTTTTGATACTCGGACATGAGGATATAGATAGACAGATCCGGACACTTTTGACTCAGTCACAAGACTTAGGTACGGGATTTACCCAGTTTAGACTTTACCTGGAACCGTTAGGTCTCTCATTGAAACTTATTGAGCAGGCGTACACCCGCCGTATAAAAACCTATTCTATCACTAACGAATTGCCTTATAAGGACTCCGTTCAGTTTCTCGTCGCGTGCGGAGGTATATACGTAAAGACGGTAGAAGAAACAATTGCAAATGACTCGATAAAGGTAAATTGCAGTCTCATTTGCGAGTTTAGACATCCTACCGAAGGTAGAATTGAGAAAGGGTATTTCAACTCAACTCTATGCGATATATTTAGCCATACAAACTTGGAGGAAATATATGAGAATAATGTAGTTTTCCCCCTCCTTGCTCAAATTGAAGGTTTTGTTTCTAGAGACTCAGGTTGGATGTATGACGTTACATTGGAGATGAGAATAAATCTCTCTAAAAAACACGGTTTTCGCGATCGGGGCTCGGGTTCAAATCCCTGAAACTATAGCCAGGCGTGAAGCGTTGATAAATGTGCAATGCGAAGAAGGCCATTGCTTCCCTGTATCTGTTTTATCAGGTATTTTTGAGCCGACAGGGAGAGCTCAACGTTTATCCTCTTACCCTAATTTTCGAGACGTGTTGAATCTAGACGGGATCCCTCTCCCTTTCCAAGACGAGACTCGAGGTCAGATCATCGCTGAGTTCATTGGTTTACGTCCTAAACTCTATTCATTCTCGGTACAAGGAGTTGGGGAGACTCTCAAGGCTAAAGGGGTGAAGAGTAGCGCGTTAAGAACGCTTTCATTAGAGGATTATCGTAATTGTTTGACAGATGAGACGATAGTCATGAAAGAGGCTCGTTCAATAAGAGCAGTAGGATTCAAACTTTACACACAAAAATTCAATAGGGTCGCTCTATGCTCTATCGACGACAAAATATATAGAGTACCAGGAACTGTCAATACTCTTCCATGGTCCCATTACTCAATCAGACAGTCAACTCTATAGTGAACAGTGCGTCTATGTGAAAAAAATCATAAGTGATTAGAACTAAACCTAAAAAAATTCATGTTCAGTACTGTAAGGGATTGAAAAAATATTCACGTAATGTATAAAAAATATTCATGTTCTATACTGTAAGTGATTAAATAAATATTAACGTCCTGTACTCTATAGTGTAAGTGATTAGTGTTAATGTATAATTTCAAGAACTATAACTTATGAAAAAAAAATATTCACGTCATGTACTCTATTGTGTTAATGTATAAAAAATTCATGTTCTATACTGTAAGTGATTAAAACTAAAAAAATATTCACGTCCTGTACTCTATAGTATTCATGTTCTGTAGTGTAAGTGATTAAAACTAAAAAAAAATATTCACGTCCTGTACTCTATAGTGTAAGTGATTAGTGTTAATGTATAAACAAAACAACAATTTCAATAACTATAACTTATGGAAAAAAACCCAACTAATTTAGTATGTATCTATGTGTTTTAAATCTTTATATTCGGGGATAAGAAGGGTTGTCTCTCGTACGGTCTGGCTGTTTTTTCTCCCGTCCATCAATGACTCATGGTCATTCATCATGGGCACGGGGCGAATCCTGGATAACTCAGTGGTAAGAGCATGAGCTAAGTCCCAACCTTCCAATAAGAATTCTAGATATGTTTTGTTTACGTCCCTCTTTACACACCATATTTCTTGCTGACAGCTTAAAGCTCGCATACAATAGGAGTGTAGGTGACAGAGGGTTCTTCATTGCTAGCATTGGCTGAAAGTCACTAATGATAACCTTTTGACAAGTCATTTTTATTCGATTAGCACCACGTCTTACTTACGCTAATGTGAGATGAAATGAAGGACCTACAGTTTAACGGTGGAGGGCTGGCATTCCTCGGTGAAGGAAGGGTTTGGTAATCAGATAAATCTGTGCTGAGACCAAGGATTGAACTCCGGACCCCCTCCCCGCACAGAAGTAAGACACTTTACCCCTAGACCGCCAAGTTACCCAAACTTCTGCTAGCTGTCACCACCTCTTGAGCTTGATCAAGGGTATAGGTGTATAAACTGTGTGTACAAAGTTCGAGTATATAAACATACCTGCTCCGTCGGGTACGCATGCAAAATCGCCAATCTCGACTTTCTTGTGGTGGGGAAGTCTAGGTTCATATCTCTACCAGGTAAACGGGGGTGGGTTTTATCACTCACCCTTCACGCAAACGTTGAAACACTAGCTCTATATTCTACCTTCCTCATCACTACCTCATAGGCACGTAACGAGGTGAAAATAATGTTTGCTACGGTAGGTAAGATAATTTAGTATTTTCGTTCATCACATTCCTGTCCATCTATAACACCTCTAGGATTTCATAAAAATACTCATGGAGCACCTAGTACTACCAACAGATAAATTAGCCATATATTTAGTTGTCAAAAGTAGAACCAACGGTTTAGCATATGAATATTTAAATCCAGTAACTTTAAGAATTATAATACAAATGTCAATTCATAATTGGTCGATTATTAGCACTACGTCTTACTTACGCTAATGTGAGATGAAATGAAGGACCTACAGTTTAACGGTGGAGGCCTGGCATTCCTCACATGGGGAAGGGTTCGGCAATCAGATAAATCTGTGCCGGGATCGAGGATTGAACCCCGGACGTCAGCGCAGAAGTCTGACACCTTACCCCTAGATCACCAGGTCACCTGCTGGTGATCTAGGGGTAAGGTGTCAGACTTCTGCGCTGACGTCCGGGGTTCAATCCTCGATCCCGGCACAGATTTATCTGATTGCCGAACCCTTCCCCATGTGAGGAATGCCAGGCCTCCACCGTTAAACTGTAGGTCCTTCATTTCATCTCACATTAGCGTAAGTAAGACGTAGTGCTAATAATCGACCAATTATGAATTGACATTTGTATTATAATTCTTAAAGTTACTGGATTTAAATATTCATATGCTAAACCGTTGGTCCTACTTTTGACAACTAAATATATGGCTAATTTATCTGTTGGTAGTACTAGGTGCTCCATGAGTATTTTTATGAAATCCTAGAGGTGTTATAGATGGACAGGAATGTGATGAACGAAAATACTAAATTATCTTACCTACCGTAGCAAACATTATTTTCACCTCGTTACGTGCCTATGAGGTAGTGATGAGGAAGGTAGAATATAGAGCTAGTGTTTCAACGTTTGCGTGAAGGGTGAGTGATAAAACCCACCCCCGTTTACCTGGTAGAGATATGAACCTAGACTTCCCCACCACAAGAAAGTCGAGATTGGCGATTTTGCATGCGTACCCGACGGAGCAGGTATGTTTATATACTCGAACTTTGTACACACAGTTTATACACCTATACCCTTGATCAAGCTCAAGAGGTGGTGACAGCTAGCAGAAGTTTGGGTAACTTGGCGGTCTAGGGGTAAAGTGTCTTACTTCTGTGCGGGGAGGGGGTCCGGAGTTCAATCCTTGGTCTCAGCACAGATTTATCTGATTACCAAACCCTTCCTTCACCGAGGAATGCCAGCCCTCCACCGTTAAACTGTAGGTCCTTCATTTCATCTCACATTAGCGTAAGTAAGACGTGGTGCTAATCGAATAAAAATGACTTGTCAAAAGGTTATCATTAGTGACTTTCAGCCAATGCTAGCAATGAAGAACCCTCTGTCACCTACACTCCTATTGTATGCGAGCTTTAAGCTGTCAGCAAGAAATATGGTGTGTAAAGAGGGACGTAAACAAAACATATCTAGAATTCTTATTGGAAGGTTGGGACTTAGCTCATGCTCTTACCACTGAGTTATCCAGGATTCGCCCCGTGCCCATGATGAATGACCATGAGTCATTGATGGACGGGAGAAAAAACAGCCAGACCGTACGAGAGACAACCCTTCTTATCCCCGAATATAAAGATTTAAAACACATAGATACATACTAAATTAGTTGGTTTTTTTCCATAAGTTATAGTTATTGAAATTGTTGTTTTGTTTATACATTAACACTAATCACTTACACTATAGAGTACAGGACGTGAATATTTTTTTTTAGTTTTAATCACTTACACTACAGAACATGAATACTATAGAGTACAGGACGTGAATATTTTTTTAGTTTTAATCACTTACAGTATAGAACATGAATTTTTTATACATTAACACAATAGAGTACATGACGTGAATATTTTTTTTCATAAGTTATAGTTCTTGAAATTATACATTAACACTAATCACTTACACTATAGAGTACAGGACGTTAATATTTATTTAATCACTTACAGTATAGAACATGAATATTTTTTATACATTACGTGAATATTTTTTCAATCCCTTACAGTACTGAACATGAATTTTTTTAGGTTTAGTTCTAATCACTTATGATTTTTTTCACATAGACGCACTGTTCACTATAGAGTTGACTGTCTGATTGAGTAATGGGACCATGGAAGAGTATTGACAGTTCCTGGTACTCTATATATTTTGTCGTCGATAGAGCATAGCCACCCTATGAATTTTTGTGTGTAAAGTTTGAATCCTACTGCTCTTATTGAACGAGCCTCTTTCATGACTATCGTCTCATCTGTCAAACAATTACGATAATCCTCTAATGAAAGCGTTCTTAACGCGCTACTCTTCACCCCTTTAGCCTTGAGAGTCTCCCCAACTCCTTGTACCGAGAATGAATAGAGTTTAGGACGTAAACCAATGAACTCAGCGATGATCTGACCTCGAGTCTCGTCTTGGAAAGGGAGAGGGATCCCGTCTAGATTCAACACGTCTCGAAAATTAGGGTAAGAGGATAAACGTTGAGCTCTCCCTGTCGGCTCAAAAATACCTGATAAAACAGATACAGGGAAGCAATGGCCTTCTTCGCATTGCACATTTATCAACGCTTCACGCCTGGCTATAGTTTCAGGGATTTGAACCCGAGCCCCGATCGCGAAAACCGTGTTTTTTAGAGAGATTTATTCTCATCTCCAATGTAACGTCATACATCCAACCTGAGTCTCTAGAAACAAAACCTTCAATTTGAGCAAGGAGGGGGAAAACTACATTATTCTCATATATTTCCTCCAAGTTTGTATGGCTAAATATATCGCATAGAGTTGAGTTGAAATACCCTTTCTCAATTCTACCTTCGGTAGGATGTCTAAACTCGCAAATGAGACTGCAATTTACCTTTATCGAGTCATTTGCAATTGTTTCTTCTACCGTCTTTACGTATATACCTCCGCACGCGACGAGAAACTGAACGGAGTCCTTATAAGGCAATTCGTTAGTGATAGAATAGGTTTTTATACGGCGGGTGTACGCCTGCTCAATAAGTTTCAATGAGAGACCTAACGGTTCCAGGTAAAGTCTAAACTGGGTAAATCCCGTACCTAAGTCTTGTGACTGAGTCAAAAGTGTCCGGATCTGTCTATCTATATCCTCATGTCCGAGTATCAAAACGCTCGAGGTCTTAATCAACCCTGGTGTATGCTCTATGTATGCTTTATATACTTGTGTTGTGATATCTCGTTTTAGATAATTAATTAAAAGTTGCTCATTCGAGGTTAATTCACGGAGAGTATACACTTTATTTCCATTTATTTGTCGAGATATAATGATGGGGGAAGAAGAAAAGCGCGCTCTTTTAGCTGGAGGTTCTGCCATTTAGCCTCCTCTTCATTCAGGTACAGTCTCCTCCAAGATAACGTCAAGCGGACTCGAGATGGCTGTAAACAAACAGGAACGACTATGATGAGTAATCACAAAAAAAGTCTGACACCTTACCCCCTAGACCATCAGGCTACCTAGCTGTCTGTTCTAACGCGTTACTCTCCTATTGGGAGGGTCAAGGTTCGACTCTCACTCAGGATGGTTCACAAATTTGTACACATTTCCTCTAATCTCTAAACAGTATGAGAGGTTTGTACGAAAACTGCTTGTGGGTCAAGGTTCGACTCTCACTCAGGATGGTTCACAAATTTGTACACATTTCCTCTAATCTCTAAACAGTATGAGAGGTTTGTACGAAAACTGCTTGTGGGTCAAGGTTCGACTCTCACTCAGGATGGTTCACAAATTTGTACACATTCCTCTACACAGTATGAGAGGTTTGTACGAAAACTGCTTGCTTTAAATGTTTCTCTTTTTTGTCTGTGAAGGTTGTCCGCTCCCGAGGGTGGAAAAAAAGCGTGTTTAAACGTCCCTCGGTCCCTTTTGTTAAAAGAGGGTGGAAAACTCACTTCAAAAACGACTCAAGTAGATGTTTTTTTTAAAACTATTAAACAATTCAACGATTTATTATTAGTCAATGATATTTTAACCTGTAAGATTATTAACTTTAGTCTTACGAGATGCAGATTAAGCACAATTATCCAGGGAGCAAGGTTCGAACCTCGTATTGTTAGTTAATGATGTAACGGGCGAAGAAATATAATTCGTTTTTCAAAGAGGTGAGTGTTATACATTTCGAGGAAATCAACTCTTCATAATCCAGCTTCATTTAAAGATAATTACACATACACCCACACGCACACACACAACCTTGTATTGTTAGTTATAACTTGAAAACAATTCAACGATTATTGTCTTAGATTAAGTTCAGTTATCCTAACACACACACACACACGCACACGACCCTGTTTTGGTAGTTAATGATGTAAACAATTCTTTTAAACTCATTCAATGATTATTGACTTAGATTAAGTTCAGTTATCCTAAACACACACACACACATATTGTTAGTTAATGATGTAAACAATTCTTTTAAACTTATTTAACTTGAAAACAATTCAATGATTATTGTTAGTTAATGATGTAAACAATTCTTTTTAAACTCATTCAATGATTATTGACTTAGATTAAGTTCAGTTATCCTAACACTCACACACACACACACACACATATTGTTAGTTAATGATGTAAACAATTCTTTTAAACTCATTTAACTTGAAAACAATTCAACGATTATTGTTAGTTAATGAGTAAACAATTTTTTTAAACTCATTTAACTTGAAAACAATTCAATGATTATTGACTTAGATTAAGTTAATGATGTAAACAATTCTTTTTAAACTCATTCAATGATTATTGACTTAGATTAAGTTCGGTTATCCTAACACACACACACACACACATATTGTTAGTTAATGATGTAAACAATTCTTTTTAACAATTCAATGATTATTGTTAGTTAATGATGTAAACAATTCTTTTTAAACTCATTCAATGATTATTGACTTAGATTAAGTTCAGTTATCCTAACACTCACACACACACACACACACACACATATTGTTAGTTAATGATGTAAACAATTCTTTTAAACTCATTTAACTTGAAAACAATTCAACGATTATTGCTAGTTAATGATGTAAACAATTTTTTTAAACTCATTTAACTTGAAAACAATTCAATGATTATTGACTTAGATTAAGTTCAGTTATCCTAACACACTCACACACGCACACAACCTTGTATTGTTAGTTAATGATGTAAACAATTCTTTTTAAACTCATTCAATGATTATTGACTTAGATTATGTTCGGTTATCCTAACACACACACACACACACATTGTTAGTTAATGATGTAAACAATTCTTTTAAACTCATTTAACTTGAAAACAATTCAACGATTATTGACTTAGATTAAGTTCAGTTATCCTAACACACACACACACACACACACTTACCTTCAAAGTTAAGGATGGCTGTTTTGGTGGCCGGATCTAGACCTTCAATGTGAAAACTACTTAACACAAATCTCTGTCACGAATTAAGTATTATGATTTTAAGCATGTCACTTGGAAAGAAATTTATGTTCTAAAATGCCTCGACTGTTATGAGAATATACGCCTCTTTCAAGAGCAGCTGCCACAGCTGTGCACCGCAGTCACTAGGTCAAGCCCCCCACAACACTCTTCACCTTGTGGACACCTTATAACCCTGCCCATAGGGTCTACACGCTACGTCACGATGATGAAAGAGAGAGAGATAAAAAACATCTGGTCCGTGCGAGAGATAACCCCAAGACCCAGAAAAAACATCCAGGCCGTGAGACAGCCCGCATTTGCGTGGAGGTAGAGTGAAATATTTATAGTCTCCCCCACTCATCTCAGCCATCCCGAGTCCTCTCCCTCTCAGGTGCTTCAACCCACCACCCCCCTCCTCCAGCATCCCAGGAGATCATTACAGAAACTGCACCAAAAAAAACAGTTGTGTCCTCGTATCCTGCACCAAAAAAATATATATGTCTCCCCCTTCACCCCTCACCCAGGTGCTCCCTCACATCTGAGTACTCCAACCCTTCTCATCCCCCCTCCCACACCCTCCCCCACCTCAGGAACCCTCCTAAACCCCCATCACATCACTCAGTCATCCCCCCACCTCCCCATAAACATACCTATCGTGTCATCTCAGGAACCATTAAACTCTTGATTAATGGGTGTCCCCGAATACCATAATCTTACTTACTTGCCAGCTGGGTGCAATGGTGTTGGTTTTTCATATGGAATTTTCTTTAATACTCTCTCTGTTTCTGCTGGTTCATTTTCTTAAATTTAACTCAACTTATCTGATGTCCGTAAATTAGTGTGAGTTTCAGTCATCCCCTAGGCTAGTAAAATGTTAGGTTGTAAAAAGCTACTTGTGAATTAATTAGTTACTCGCGGCAATATAAAACCACCAATTGTTAACCCGAAACTATTAACCTGTTGAGATATGTCAGTTGAGTACCAGTAATAAAAGTGGTTCAGTACAGCGACCACACCGAGTATGTGCTGACTTGCTCTAATATGGGGATATGGCGGGGAAGAGACACGGGAGACAATACTCAATTTAAAATCAGGGCGAGGGGTGGTGGCTAGAGATACTGTGGATTTGTCGATAATATAAGTTAAAAAAAAATCATACGCTTAAACGCAAATCCTATTAATGCACTAGTCCTTCCTACGTAGGTAGTTTAGAGGAAGCACACCCACACTAACGTGGAGAGATAATGGGTAAACCACAAATCATACGTGGAAAACTATCCGTAGTAAACCTGGCTGGGATTCGAACCTCAGCCTGCCCATCACGAGCATTCCAGTCTATTGATTGAACGCTTGACTCGTAAACAGCGGTATAAATATCTCCATAGTGTGTTTCTCTCCCTTTTATTAACAGGAAAATACTTGAGCATTTTTTTAAGTTTGACATCGTATCGACATGAAGATTAAATCGATGATAGCCATGATATCAGCTCAAAGTATGACATTTAAAATAGCTTAGAATTTATACACCATATCTTAAAACTACCTTAATTGCGTTTGGTATTATATTAGTTGTAGGACACAACTACAACTTTAATAACTAGCACCTGTGCCGTGCATTTTTGTTTAAGATATATACTTTTATTTTTATATTAAATATATAATCATTATTTATAGTGTTTAGATAAACTCACTGTTTAGGTACAGTTATTTTACAAACTCAGAACTTCTGAAAGTTGTGATTTATTTAAATGATAATTACTTAGAAGACAACAATGTCGTGAGATTTGAGTTTACAGGCACCTTTCAAACAAGGCGAGGTGACTAGCCTTATGGAAAATGAAACATAACTTTAGTGAACTTGTGAATAAAAGTACAAACATTGTATCAGTTTAATCTCGAAAAGAATTCGACTGCTGATAACAGAATAGATTTCACTCAGTCGAGAGTAAATAATGGCTTAAGCAGGTAAACGCATCTTCTTTGAACTCATGGCTAGAAGGATTGGGGGTCGAGGGGAGGTTACAGGCATAACTGTCGGGAGCCAACACTTCCTGGAATGTCGGTATAGTTAAATTAAGATGTGTTTAACCCTGGCCACCCGACTTTTAGCTACCCGGTTTTTGAAAACGCCCATCGTTTGTGCTAATAGTGCTCGATTTTCACCGTTAGCGCTGTAAATTTGAGGCACTTATTCACGATTGTGTATGGGTGGCTAGGGAAATATCGCCCTGGCCACCCAGTATAAGAAATAATTGAGATAACCCTTTTTTGAAAACGCCCATCGTTTGTGCTGCGTTAGTGTTGGTTAGTGTTCAATTTTCATCGTTAGTGCTGTAAATTTGAGGTAACCCCTAACTGCCAAAGGCTAGAAAAATACTAAATATTTAAACAACTCTAGAAACTCTCAATATGTTTTGTATAGTAACATAACCTCCTAGTTGTTGAGGACAAGAAAATATTCTAAATATTCTAGATATTAAACACCTCTAGAAGCTCTCTGAATTGTTTTTATGGTAACATAATCCCCTAACTGCCAGAGGCTAGGAAATATTATAAACATTAAATACCTCTAGAAGCTCTCTCAAATGCTTTTAATGGTAACACAGCCCTTAGTTTGTACTTGTACCTTTATTTTGACATTGTTTGAACCATAAATAAAGCCAAAAATATATTGTGTTCATTTAATTTCAAGGGAGTTTGAGCCCCCAGCCCCAACCCCCTGTCTACGGCCTTGCGTTTTCCTAAAAGGAACTGTAGCCTTTATCTTTTCTCAATATTTTCAGTGATTAGTTCAAGCCTGTGTATATTATATTTATAGGACCTAATGCCCAAACATAATTTAAAAAAATTAACGAGTAAGTATTAATTTTTAACAAATACACGCATACATTCATTATACCTATAATTCTGAAAACTTCGTGAAAATTAGCGAGCATTTAAATCAGCTCCAAAAGCCCAATTCTGATGTTTATTTCTTCTAAGTGAAGTATTTCAGTTTGGGCTGTTGGACCACACAGAATGTACTGGGGGCCGCGGGTTGGACAGGCCTGATTTGACTACTCCTAACTTTCAAAACCTCGCTCCCCGATGCTTTCAGCTGCCAGCTGCGAGTGCTACTAGTGAACATAAACTAAGCTTGCAATGTTGGTTTCAGCTTGCATTTAAGCAGCGTTTACACTATAAGCATGTAGAAATGCTATATAACAAAGGTCACATAGTCATGATATCTAACTTTGATATATAACATTTGCTAGATACATTTTTAGCATGTGCCAAGAAAATGTATAGCAGAGCAAGTCTTTCTGCAACAAATTTAGTTGAGCTCAAAATGACGAGTAGAAAGGATACATTTCTCGTGACTGCTTCTTGTATAAGTTTAGCGCGACTACTATATAGCAACCGTAGTGTTGTCCCACACCTACAACCACTTTTTAAGTCTGTTTTCCTTTTGGTTAAACTTGTTGGTAATATATTTATAAGATTTTATGAGGCCTTATCTTATTAACTTTATTGTTTGGCTTCTCAAGGCGTACCACGGAGAATTATAGTACGTACCACTGGTGGTATGCATACCACAGTTTGGGAATCACTGTCCTAGTGGCATCCAGATTTATAAAATGGGGAAATAGCTATAATAGCTTTTAGAGACAACTAATTTACAAAAGATTTCCAGGCGACGGCCAATCTAAATAACTTTTAAGGGCGTCCAAATCACCAATCATAATAATAATAATAATCCGCTCTTCAAACCGTGTTTATACTATAATTTATGACAAAAGGCATTAAAAATACTACCCATTAAAGACCAACCTTCATCAAATATCTTCAGGAATCTTCTATGGCTTAAGATCATACCGAGCAAGGAACCCGGACCTCCCTCTTATTTGAGCTCCCTCACCCCCCACCAACCACTTACAAAGATCTTCCGGAGCCCTTGTTCTGTTATTAGCATTAATATTATATTTTATTTGGTGTTGATGTTGTCATGGGTTTTTAATTGTGTTAACTGTTTTACTAATATTGTAGTATTAATTTTGTTGTGAAGTGCAATTCAGTTAAAATTAACAAAGTTTTAACTAAAATAATGTGTTGATGGGATTGTTGGGTTGTAAGGTTATGTAATAATCACACTAATGGGTTATGGATGAGAGAGAGGTTGAATTTAGAGGAAATGCACCCACATTTATGTGGGAGAGTGAATAGGAAACCATTTAGGAAAAATCACCCCCATTAGACCCGACCGGGAATGAACTCCGATCTCCCAGTCATCACCATATAAATTGATATTAACTCAACTCTATAGAGACGGGTGGTGCTGGTTTTCTTATATATTTGACCTCGAGGAAATGATTTCAATTTCACCATTTTGTTGTTCAAGTACGTATACAAAAATACTTAGTTATGCTGTGTATTGATCAAGCAACAAAGTTTGGTAAATCCAAGACAAGATATTGTTAAAGGAAATAGGAAGTATTAGTGGAGTCTGGGGAGAGTGATGGAAGGGACAAGTCTTTGAGATTAGGAAAAAACCGAACCTTTCAGCTAGAAACTATTAGAATGGTAATTCCAAGTACACGCTGCAAATTAGTTGGCAAAGAAGAATGAGAGGGCGGGATTAGATAAGAAGGGTGGAATTGGGGAGAGGACAGCATACCTGAAGATAAATACTGCATACACTGACCGTTGAGTATATATATATATATATACATTCAACGCACTGACTTTAGTCAAAAAAGTGACATATGGTTATAAATGTCAGTCAAAAAGTGTCGAGCACACGCAAAAGGGAATTCTTTCTCTAATCATTTACAATACAAAATAAATTCTATCTTCAATGATTAAAGAATAGTTTTAATGTAGAACTGTTATCAATTATATTTATTTTAATCAAATATATTAAATAAATTTGGCATTTACAATCATTATTAACTAGTGCAATAGCGAGCACAAAATAAAACATTTTCTTCACCACCAATTTATTCTATAAAATGAATAGTTATATATATACAATGATAATTTCATTTCTCATTAAATAAATGGTTGAAAAAACTAGCTCTGCTAAAACCACTTTGGAGTTCAAGCTATAGTTGATTTTCACATAAATCTTTGAAAAATTGCTCTACAGTTAACAGTATTATGCATACGAGGAAAAAACCGATTTGTCATTTAAAAGATAGTTGGTAATAAGTTAGACAATGATTAATCTGAAAAGTGATTAAATGAAAAAGACTAAAGAATATTAGCCTATAGCATAGCATATTTTTAAAATTTGTTTTTAAAGTTAATCCTTCTATAGTGGTGGCAAAATTCAATTTTACACCTCAGCCAATTTTTTTTTCTTATTACTTAACTACCCCCACCCTCCCGTACCTCTCCTTCCCCAATTGATCCATTTTAAATTTTCATTCTTTTATTGTTATTTGGAGTGGTCTTATACCTTATAAGGGTGACCTGGTGGTCTAGGGGTAAGGTGTCAGACTTCTATGCTGGCGGCCGGGGTTCAAACCTCGGCCCCGCACAGATTTATCTGATTACCAAACCCTTCCTTCACCTCTGACAAGACATCTTGTGAATGTGAGGAATGCCAGGTCTCCACCGTGGTTCGGATTCCACGTTAAACTGTATGTCTTTCATTTCATCTCACAATCACCCTACCATCACACATTAGCGTAAGTGCGTATAACCCGAACGGGTAGTAAGACGCGGTGCTAATAATAATATACCTTATTGCCGAATTTCAGTTTTCAACCACACTGAGAAGTAGTTGTTTACTATTAGTTAAAAAAAATTAACCCCCTACCCCCTTTTCTTCAATCCACTCTTATAAATTTCAAATTGTAATATTTATTTTATTTTGAGCTATCTCTCCACCTGTCTGCCAAATTTTTATTTTGTGCCACATCTACAAAACATTTTTTTTTTTACATAATTATAGGTGCCCCCCCCCCCTCACTCTCCATTTTGAAGTTTACCAATTTTAGATTTTTCAGGTTTTATGGGGAAATCCCGTTAACTATCTGCCAAGCAAAATTTCAAGTTTCCACGTCCAGGAGTTTAGGAAACACGATGATGAGTGAATCAATGATTCCCACATCTTTCTGCCTTTCTTGGCCCTCTAGAGTCTAGGGGATTACATTTGAAAAACCCTCAAAATCATCTCACCCAAATCTAGAAAGAAACCTTAGCTTTAAATTTCAAGGTTCTATGTCAACTGACTCAAACTATTATACTACAGCAGTGAATTTTGAAAACTTTCAACCCCTCTTTTTCATCCATCACATTTCGCAAAACCAGGTCTTATCTCTTGCCTAGAGCCTAAAAATAACTTTCACACAACAGTTCAGTTTTCAGGTTTTCAGAAATACGGTGATAACTAGTTTTGCCATTTATATATACAAATTTCAGAGGGATGGGAGAGGTCTAAACCCCCTAAAAAAAACATCATAAACCCGGTCATTTTGTACATACTTTTTCTTTTTAAATAAATAAAGGTTTAAAACAAACTTCATTGATGTAAAATAGTGAGAAATTGTAATAAATAATATTTTTAATTCTTTTTAGCACGCGTCTTACTATCCGATCGAAGGTTTTCCGCTTATTTACTAATTACTCTAATGTGCTAGGGATGAATAAAGTTGAATTTAGAGGAAGCGGGCCCTTATTTGCGTGGAAAACCATTAGGTAAGAACCTCAGTACACGCAACGGGGATTGAACCTCAATCTCCCCGTCCTCAGTAGGCCTGTCTAATATGAGGGTGACAATAAATATATAAAAATCCCGAGTTAGCAAACTTATCCCTCCCATCTCTATTAAAGATATAAATTCAAAATTATCTACTCCCTAGTGTACACAATTACAATTAAAGAGTAACGAAAAGGGAATATGGCAATATTCACATGATAAATTGATTGCTCGTGGAAACCTCCCTCATTAACATTAACAAGTATTCGAATCCAAGTTTCGAGATCCCCGGAAAGAACCAAACACGCCAGTCGAACATAATACTCGATGTGTTATCATGAACTATCATACATTTTCAGTTGTGTGTTCCTGTGACTAATCAATATATTTACATATATACATTTTTATAGGTCTCTTCAGTGGCGAAGAATACGGGTATTGTAATGTAATTGATTTGCCCCTGAAAAGTATGTGAAAGCATTGACAATAATATCGTCCTAATTTTATAAACGTATCTTATTTCATTTAAATTATGTAGTATATTAAATGGCGCTTAAAGCACTTCTTCTTCTAAGAAGGCAAAAGCCACTGAACAGTGACGTCACGCACGTGACACCAGCCAAGTCAGTTTGACAATATATATATTTCAAATAATAACTTCCTCTTCTCGAAGGTTCGAAGAGAGATTTTAAAATGTAACTTGTCATTTTCCGGCTCTCGAAGCTTCGAGTGACACAGAGATGTTTTTGTCTTGTATTTTGTTTTTCTAAACTAAACCTTCTCGAAGCTTCCATGAGCAAGGAATATATACAAAGAATGGTGCAACGTAAAGGCAGTTGGTGTCCAGAACTGACAGAACTCACTTGGGCACTTGGGGTCCAGCAACACCTGTTCGCGCTCACACAATAGGCCGCGTATATAATTTCAACATGATCTATTTTCACATTAAATAAACAGATTCAGAAATAAAAACATGTCAAGAATAATAAGTGTTTATTAATTATAATTCTTCAATTGGCGTCCATCGCGGCAGTAAAATATCAGAACAACATAATTGGCGCACAACGTAGGGACCCGTAATTCCAGAACGTTTCAATTGGCTTCCCAACTTAGGGGCACGAGATACCTCCCCGAGATACACCACGAAATACCTCCCCGAGTACGCAGAATACCTCGAGGTATAGGGGATCACCGACAATAGTAGCAGAGCAACGCCGAGGACCGATGAAGGCAGCATGAGATACCTCCCCGAGATAAGATACCTCCCCGAGATACAGCACGAATTACCTCCCCGAGATACAGCACGAAATACCTCCCCGAGATACAGCACGAGATACCTCCCCGAGATAAGCAGTAGAGGGCAGCGTCGAGGACCGAGATAAGCAGGAAGCAGCGCCGAGGACCGAGATAAACAGGAAGCAGCGTACCATCAACCATCACAAAAAGAAGACGGGGTGGAGACAAGTATAAAGAAGATATCACAGATAAGTCATCAACAGAAACTTAAATTAATTAGTTAAGAATTATTTTGTCATTTGTGCATTTTGGGGGTGGAACAGTATAAATTTTGTTTTATTTAAATTAAGGGAACAATAAATAAAAAAATGGCAGATTCAAATGATAATAGTGACGCTAGTAGCTGTTCTGAAGAGGTAGCATATGAAAATAGACCTAGGAATCAGTTAGGTCTAGAACAATCAGATGAGGAAATAAGGGAAAGTGATGGAGAGTCATTTGCAGAGGGAGAGAGAGGAGATAGGACAGAAAAGAAAGAAATGTTATAGTAGATGAGGAAGAAAGAGAAAAGAGTAAGGAACAAAATATGGAGCAACCTGTAGTAGATTTAAATCAAATTATGAAAATGTTACAGCAAGTGATAGTGAATAGTGAAGAAACTAATCAGAAAATAGATAAAAGTAGCCAGGAGACTAAACAGGAAGTAGATACAAGTAGACACGAAATTAATCAAATAATATATGCAAATACCCAGGCAATTAATCAGAAAATAGATACAAATCAGACTAAACTTGAACAAATCAATAAAGAACTCAGTGCTAAAATAGAGTTAAGTAAGGAGGTTTGTGATCAGAGATTTGGTTATGTAGAGCAAAAAATAGATCAATTAGAGACGGTTCATCAAAACTTAGCAGTACAGTTAAATGAGGTAGACACAAAAGTGATAGAACAGGAAAAAGTAAAACAGATTTTGATTGAAAAGCATGAAAACTTAAGGAAAGGACAGTTCAAGTTAATGGAACAGATTTCAGCTAATAAAAATAAAATAGAAACAATAGAACTAGAATCAGTTAAAGGGTTAAAGGAAGTAGAAATTAAAGTTGGGAATCTGGACCTTCAGGTAGAACACAATGAAAAGGAAATAAATGAGGTAAAATCAGTACTTGATTCTCAGCAAGACACAAATAAAATTTTAATTAAAGAACAGATAGATGGGATCGTAAATAAGGCAGTAGAAAAACTAGATAAAAAACTAACCAATTTTGTGGTTGAAAATCAAACAAATCTAGGGGAATCTAGTAACTTACACGATACTACCAACTTATTTGCTAAGGGACTAAGAGAAACGTCATTAGCACTTATTCCAAAATTTAAAGGAAAGAGAGGAAACATTTCAGCAGTACAATATATAAATAAAGTAGAAAGAGTATTTAAAGGAGAAAGAATAAATGAAAAAGTCAAAATAGAGATATTTTTATCAGGCCTAGAAGATGAGGCGAAATCCTGGACAGATAGTATAGAGAGTGAATGGGAGACATACGAGCAGGCTAGGGAAATATTTTTGGAAAAATATTGGTCTCAAAATATGCAGGATAATTTTCTACAATTAATTTTTAATGGAAAATATAACGACAAGGATGGTACTATGAGTGAATATTTCAATAAATTTGTGACACAAGCGAAATATTTGCGATACCCAGTAGTAGAGGATAGATTGATAGGTCTTCTAATGAATCATTTTCCAACTTCAGTACAAGACGTTCTCATTAGCATAAATAAACAGAACATCAAAGAAGTAGAGAGAGTATTAATGGCATTTGACGATAGATATCAAAGAAACAAAGAAATCAATGATCAGACAAACAGATATAATATTGATAGGCATTGGCAATCAACAAACCCTCAATTCAAAGAAATTAATAATGGACAAGATAGGCAGAGATATCAAAATAATTATCCAATACCAGAGCAAAATAGAAAATATCCACATCCTAGAATAGAATATCGACAGGAGAGGAACCAAGGACCTCCGAGGCAAATAATTTCGAGTGATCAACAAATTAATAGAAATAACAATACAGGTAACCCCAGATTCACAACCAATCAAGTACATCAACCTCCAAATTTTAATTATGTACCACCATTTTCAGGGACATCATATTTAAATGAGTACGACTCACAAAAAATATTTGATTCAGGAGGCAATTAAATAAACTTTAAATTTCGGATTATATAAATGTAAAAAAATCAATATAGTTTAACTAAAGATTTAAATTTTAAATAAGTAAAATAAGGGTAACTATAATTATTTAGCCATAGTTACAAAAGTTTAAAATAGAGATGTAAGTAAACAGTAACACCAATTCTATAACACATAAACTGCGTGTTATTTTGCAGTAAGGAGGGTGACACACCTCAAAATGAAATTGTAAACATGCCAGTAACGACAGCAACTACAAAAATGAGACTAATCTTTGTGTTTCTGAAAAGGAAGTTAATCCTTCTTTTGTAAAAATTGAGAGGGTTGTAAAACATTCATTGTCATTCCTACGTCGCACTTAATACAGGTGGTCCGTCATCTATTGTCATTCCTACATCGCAAAGCAAAGACGACACACACAGACAAGGGTAACTATAATTATTTAAACGTAGTAAGATGTTAAAAGCATAAATTTTACACAAATAGAGATTTAGAAGAAACCATTATTGACCATAACTACGGAGAAGCGACACTAATCTTTTTTTTGAAAAAGGTAAAAGGTTTTTATTGTTAAAATGTACACCTTAAAACAAGTTGTCGAAATCTTTTGTTATTTTGCTATGACTCCAAAACAAGTTAAAGGTAAACTTATATTGTTCAAAAGAAGAGAGGAAGTAGTACAATGACAGTTACTTGAAGAGAAAATAATAATATTTCTTTGACTTAGAGTCAAACCCGGTACATTAAGTATAAAATCTATAAGTATAAAAATATAAATTCTTATCAATTTAGATTAATAACATTTGGACTTAGCATAATTTTAGAAAGTTGTATAAATCAAAATAGGAGAACAGATAAGGAGGGGGCATGGACCCTTAGAAGCATGCAAGGGATAACATCGGATAGAAGGTTAGGTGAGGGCTTGGATAAGTTTGTCAGCTGGAGGTGCGTGAAAGCCTGTAATCACGCGAGGAGAGATTAGGGTCTAAGTATATTCTAAGAGTAGGTAATATTTTTTTGTTAGTGATAAACTATTGTTTAAGTAATAATTTGAATAAAAATTAGGCTAACAGGGCACTTTTGAGTTTAAAAAATTTATACAATTTAAGAAAAAAGTTAGGAAGTTTTATTAATTAATAGACAATCTTGGAAATCTGAATAAATATATTATTTCATCAATGATGCATTTTTTTATAATCAAGATAAGGATTTTAATATTTATGTGGGGGGTTATTTTAATTCAATTAATTAAATTGCAATAAATTCAACGATATTGATTAAGATAGTAAAGAAATCACAGAGTAGGCTGATAAGCTGAAAAAGTAAGATCTAAGATATCTAGAGAAATTAATTTAGATATGCACTTGAGTGCTTATTACAGTATGTTAAGGTGAGTGGAAATAAGAGGCCAGTAGTAGTCTTGTTTAAAAGCATTTTTTTCAGATAGTGAAGTTGAGGTTTTTTGGTTAAGTGGTTTAGGAGATAAGGTTCATTGAGGAAGTGGAATTAAGGTTTTTTCAGATATGGTCTTAGCTATGGGCAAGCCATGATCTAGATTAATTAATCGTCGTTATGAGTTTAAGGATGGCCCGAGGGCATCTAGCAGCGTTGAGGAGAATTGAGTGAGGAAGTTGAGGTGTATTAAGCCATGGACTTAGATGTAATAAGCCATGATGAAAAATTTCATTTTTTATAAGTGGTGAGTCAAAGGGATCACCAAGTTCAGGTAACAGGTATTCACAAACATAGAGCTAGTACAACGCAACAAAGAGTCAGTTATAATAAATGAGGCAAAGGCTTAAGCTTTCCACTAAATAATATGCGATAAGTATCCAATGGTTAGTTCTGGATTAAAATTTAAAGATATTGAGGAGATTATGAAGAAGTTTAAAAGGGTATTCTGTGATTACGTGATGTAATAATGCTAATATATTAGCAAGGATGAGAGCTAATTAGGGTGTTAGACCTAATTAGGCTACTATAAAAATAAAGATAAATTTTATTATAATTTCATTTTTAAATGCCTCAGGCAAATAGGCAATAGTCAAAAGATTGTAATCAAATAGAGAAAGTTAAAGATTTTTCACTAATGAGAAATTAATTATTCAATTAAGAAGGGAAAAAATAATTTTCAATATTTTATAATGGTATAATATATGACTTCATACTAATTTTAAACTTGCTTTATGATTCCAAGATTATCGTCTATATATTTCAAGTATTTTAAATTTGTTTTGAGATTAGGTATCCTCATGAATAAATAAAATTTTGGTAAGGTGATTCAAATGTTCTGTTATTATCCTTTCTATGTACGAAACAATGTAATTATATTATCTTTTAAGTAATTGAGTTTATTTTGTAAATTCTTTTTTTTGTGTCTTTAAGCTAAGTATTCAGTAAATGTATTTTAAGTGATGGCTCATATAGCGAATTTGGCCGTCAGGCTTTTTAAGAGTATGTGTAGCATTAAGAGTGTTTGTTAAGTATGTCAATATAATAATAATAGTAAAAGTGGATCCGTGAAGGATCATCATAATAATACTAATAATTAAAAGTGGATCCGTGAAGGATTATTGAAATAAAAAGTGCAACGAAGTGTTTAAACCAATAAATGATTAAAAGACACTTTGATTAGTGACAATTATATTCCATTTTTTATTAAAAAGTTTAATGTATTTTAATCAATCTTAAGGACGTTATAGCAACGAATTTTGTTTTTTTTAAATAAAAAATAAAAAACTTTGATTAGTAATAATTAAATTCAAATCTTTATATTAAATCCAAATTTGTATATAATAAACTTAGATTATTTTATTTCAATTAATTGTAATTATACTTAATTTTATATCTTGATATTTGATTTATCTAATTTCAACTTTTAATTAACATTTTATATTTTAATGTTTGATTTATATAACTTCAAGATATATTATATATAATATATATATATATTATATATATATATATATACTTCATGTAAACTTACAGTCGGAGAACACCACTTCAAATATTATTATCAATCAAGAACAACATTATACAGAGTGTTCCAAATTATGGAATTTATCCAATTTGTGAAATTTATACAGGATGTTTCAAAATATTGTTATTTGTGAAACTTTATACAGGGTGTGCGAAAAATGATCATGTCGTCTTTTCTTTTTTTTTAGCAAAGCGTATCAAAAAGTATACGACTAGGTCTCTACTTTCAGATACACTTTGGGGGTATTGTAATGTAATTGATTTGCCCCTGAAAAGTATGTGAAAGCATTGACAATAATATCGTCCTAATTTTATAAACGTATCTTATTTCATTTAAATTATGTAGTATATTAAATGGCGCTTAAAGCACTTCTTCTTCTAAGAAGGCAAAAGCCACTGAACAGTGACGTCACGCACGTGACACCAGCCAAGTCAGTTTGACAATATATATATTTCAAATAATAACTTCCTCTTCTCGAAGGTTCGAAGAGAGATTTTAAAATGTAACTTGTCATTTTCCGGCTCTCGAAGCTTCGAGTGACACAGAGATGTTTTTGTCTTGTATTTTGTTTTTCTAAACTAAACCTTCTCGAAGCTTCCATGAGCAAGGAATATATACAAAGAATGGTGCAACGTAAAGGCAGTTGGTGTCCAGAACTGATAGAACTCACTTGGGCACTTGGGGTCCAGCAACACCTGTTCGCGCTCACACAATAGGCCGCGTATATAATTTCAACATGATCTATTTTCACATTAAATAAACAGATTCAAAAATAAAAAACATGTCAAGAATAATAAGTGTTTATTAATTATAATTCTTCAATTGGCGTCCATCGCGGCAGTAAAATATCAGAACAACATAATTGGCGCACAACGTAGGGACCCGTAATTCCAAAACGTTTCAGTATGATTGGAGGGAAGCACTACCACAACCCGAACATAATTATGCATATTTCAAATCAAGCTACTAGTACACCTAGGTTGATGAGAGGCATTACATTTATGTTAATATTCTTATTGAAGCCTAATCGATTAAACACATATCTTACTTAGTCTTGTAAAAATACTTCTTTGGTTGTCTAAAAGGCTTAATAATTTAAATGAATTAGTGCAATCTTCTTTATAACTGTGATAGTTTGTATTTGACTGATACACAAATATTAAGTCTAAAGAAGCCTTAAATAAGTAATGTTTGTGAATAAAACTAGATAATCTACGCATTGAACTTATCCATAAATAGTTCAGATGAGCCTTTTTGGTAAGTTTTTTGTATTAGAGATTCAGTGAGGAACCTGATCTTTATTTATGTGTCAAAATATTCCTTTGAAACATAAAAAAAAAATTGGGGGAAAAAAGATACGAGTATCTTCGAAAATAAAGTTTAATCCCAATGTATTTGAAAGTAGCATCTGGTTTTTTTAGACTTTGAGTTTACTATCTGACCTTATTAAGCTTTGTCATGAATTCAATACATCAATATCTTCATTCAAGAGACACTTTTAAAGGCTTTTATTTTGCTAAACTTCCACGAGTGAAGCAAAGAAGAGTAATTCCTAAATATTTTCTTTATTTCTTGTAACTCCTTGGGCAACAAAGAACAATATCACATCCAGCTGGACTTATTTTTATAACGCATCTCAACACCTTTGAGGATTATAAGCATAATGAAACCGCTAAAGTGGCCTAGGGCAGAAGTTCCCAACAAACAGCCCTCGAATGGATTTTCTCCTGGCCGTGTGCGATGACTACAACGTAAACTTTATTTTAGGGGTTTGAATGTTGTATCGAGAATACAATACTCTAGTATCAGCACTTAAGACTGTCCATCAGGTTAAAACGAACGGTTAGGAACAAGTCTTCTTAACCAGATGGTAAAGTCTTAATCCCTTACTTCTGTTATCGTTTTCCTGTAAATGCAATGGTTACATTTAATATACCATTAAGACATCTCGTTCCCATCAAAATATACGTTTTAAACCCAACAGCTTTGTTTGTCAGAAACCCCACTAAATTGTTTAGTTCGTGTAGATGGCATATAAATAATTAAATAAAAGTATTTATCCTTCTTGTCAAAATTATATTTATTAAATGAATTAAAAACTATTTAAACACTTTAAAGAAATACCGAAGCTCTTCAGAGTAGTCTTAGAATGAAAGGATAATAATGATGTGTGCTGTTTACTGAACAACACGACTTTATGTATACAAATATATATATATATATATGTGTGGTGTGTTGTGTGTGTGTGCGTGTGCGTGTGTGTACTGGAACACTAACTTTTGTTTTAATAATAGTATATTTATATTATATATTTTACATCTCTCGTTTTTTGTGACAGAAATAAATTAGAGGGTCTGTAGGTATCCGGGCCGTCAAAGGAGAGGAAATGTGTTCTCCGGTCCGTTTGTAATCTAAGTTGGTACCCCTGGCAGAAGGTGTCACTCTGGTGGTAGACTGGCCTGCTGAAGGCGGGCAGATCGGGGTTTGAATCCCAGTCGGGTCTACTGATGGTGGTTTTTCCTTAATTGTTTTCCCACTCTCCTTCACGCAAATGCGGGTATATTACCTCTAAAATGCTTTCTTACTCATCCCTACCCTATTATAGTAGTTATTATATATAAACCTGAACAGGTAGTAAGACAAGATGATAAAAAAATAGTAACAAACCAATTACGCAGATGTGCTAGGGACGAGGAGGGTGGAATTTATAGAATGTGTACCTGTATTTGTGTGAAGTGAGTGGAAACAATGATGAAAACCACTATCAATATATCTGACTGCGATTCTAACCCTTGATTTCTCCGTGACTTGCCGTCCAGTCTATTGCGAGAATGGCGCCTTTTTATTCTGTTTTAAAAATGCTTAAGTTTTACTTATTTTTATTAGAATAATAAGCATAATATTAAGCAAAACTATCCTTCCCTCCCTATAGAAAAATTTGGATATGGTTTAGCAGCTCTTGTGACATTTGAAATCAGGGACACCCTGAACCTTGGAAGACCTCTCTCTCACTCGCCAACATTTTCGGTAGGAGAAGGGTCGTGGAGGGGATAGAGGTATAAATAACAGGCACCCCCTCGAAATCTTTGGAGACGATTTGTCGGTTCCTTAGAGCGATTGCTGTGACTTGTGAAATTATCTGTGATTACTTTTATTATAAGAAAAATATTTCATAATTAAAGGTAAGTCAAATATTAAAAATGTTTTATTAATTATTTTTTTCATTAGCAACTGTTTTGAGTGTTTTACTTTATCTTGTCCATAAGTTCTGTAGTGTTTATAATTTGTATTTTTAAATTTATCATATTTGTGTAACAAAATCACATGTATAAAATCTAATATGAAACAAACTTTTCGTCCCTTCCGTAAAATATCTTTGGTTATATTTTATTATCTAAAGCGTTTTCAAACATTTAAAAAAGGTCACCCAGATCGGTGGTCTCATGGTTCATCTCTTATGCGTTAGTTACTGTCACAATAAAATGGATTGCAAATGACAGGGAGATGAACTAGGATTCCAGCCAAGTGTAATTAGGGTGGTTTTTACTAAATAGTTTTTCTCTCTCCCTCCACGCAAATGCAAATACACTTCCTATAAATTCTACCTTACTAAAATAAACTCTTATCACATTTGTGTAAACATGTGGATTACCAGCGGGCGGTATTTTGAAATACATACATTGCACATACACATACCAAAATTAATTCTAACGGTACAACGAATATTGAACTGTATTTTGTACAGGTGGGCCTTTGTTAAAATTTTAAACGTTTGTATTAAACCTAAAATATTTGGTAAAGTTCTTAATGTTGCGAAATATGCACATTATTTCGAAAAAAAAAATCAAGAAAAAAAGTGGTTTAATATTTTATAGAATGTAGAAAAATATGAAGGTTACACCAAAACTATAAGATACTACTATTTTACTAAAAGGCTTTTTTCACCTTCTAGAATTAAAATAAAATTAAAATACCAACGTAACTTAAACTAAATATATCTTATAATAGTCATAGTAACAAAACAATTTTAAATTAACTGCAATATTATTAAATGGATGTATAGTTTTTTTCAAATATGGTTTTGTGATATTTCTGCCTAAACATTTTAAATTTCTTGCTAGGACCCTATTTTTTCCAAATCCGCAAGACATCTCAATTCATAATTAATATATAACTTGGCAAATATATTTTGTTAGGACAACATATTAACTTTTCATTTTAAAAGTTGAAATTAAACACAGTTTATTTAAAGGCAATTTAGCTAAGAATGTACCATTAGGCCTACGCAGATAATTATTTATTTTTTAAACAGTATTTTCAAACAATTTCCTATTATTAGTAAATAATCTTGATAGCAAGCATCAAGGTTCAGGGTGTGACTGATGTACAAGCAATACTCCTAACTCATTCATGCCCATTATTTCTTTTTATGTGTGTGTAGTAAATACAACATTATTTTCACTCTGTCCTGCTACCCGATCGTGTTACGAAAAGGTATGTTAATTACGCCAACGGGGTAGGAATGAGAAAGGTAGAATTCATATTAAATCCATCCTAATTTGTGTGGATAAAGAGAGGTGAGTTAATTGGGGGCATTTTCAGAACACCAGGCTAGAATTCGAAATTTCTCCTCCACTGTCTTGACAAATCAGACTAATTTGCTTAAAAGCGGCTCCTTGATAGGAAACATTCACACACGGGTCTTTATTGTGAGAGTGGCAGCTTTAAAGTCACTAAAATAATCCTAAAATGTGTACCGACATTTATTAACATCATTAAGATAGATCCCACGTTATTGATTTTAAAAAGGGGCTATTTAAAACTTGTTATCCCATGTCTTGTGGTTTCGAGGGAGGTAGTTGGTTTTACTGGAACTGCAGCTTCCGACTGGCCTTTGTGATTAGGTACCGGTCTCGTGGGTCTTGTGGGTGGGGGTAAGGGAGAGAGATGGGGGAGAAAACGTAGGCGGGTTGGGGGGTGGCTAGGGGATGTAAATGATAGCCCTCAGGGGTTAAAGGGGAAATTGGAGTAGGGGGGAGTCGGGTGGTCGGTGAGAGGGGAAGACGAGGGGAGGCCTGAGATGACTCGGCGGCAGGGATGCTGGGAGATGTGGGCGCAATGTGTGGGTGTTCGGGGGTCTGGTGGTTGTAGACGGGAACGTAGAGAATGGGTCCACGAGTTGAGTACTGTTTGGTCGGTGCTGTTTTCTCCAGGGTCTTCCGTCGGTGGGCTTTGCCGGCGCGGCGAGTGTAGACCATCCCGTGATGACGAGGACAAGTGGATGGGGGAGGGTGGAGAGGTAGGATAGAGTCCCGGCAACGTAAAGTCGCGGTGGGAGGTAGGATAGCGTCCCGGCAACGTTAAGTCGCGGTGGGAGGTAGGGTAGCGTCCGGCAACGTAAAGTCGCGGTGGGAGGTAGGGTAGAGTCCCGGCAACGTAAAGTCGCGGTGGGAGGTAGGGTAGATTCCCGGCAACGTAAAGTCGCGGTGGGAGGTAGGGTAGATTGCGGTGGAATGAGAATAGCGATGACACTTGCTGCAAACGACGATTTATTGGCTCTTTCGTATGAGTGTGGTTCCCCAAGGTTGGCTCACCACTGAACTCGAATCCAGATTTCACCGGGTTATATACCCTCCGCTGCTGCCTGGCCTGGTCCAATCAGAGAAGAGGGAGCTTCCAATTGGTTCGGGAAAACGAAAGTGCTATTGGCCGCCAAGCGAGCCAATAGGAAGAAGGGAGTTGATTATAGAGGTAAGAGCGTCACGGACGGCTCAGACAACATGGACTGTGGGCCGGACCGGCAGTAGGGAGGGAGGGTGAAGCGGCCGGTGCAAGTGCGAAGGAAAGAAGGCCGACTGAACAGTGAGGTACATCAATCCCCCACACTGGCTTGCGCACTTGCACACGGGTGACCTCTGGTCTACATAAATTTTACATCAACAAATTATTTATATATTTATCCTTAGGGCTAAGTTAATAATAATTTTAACATTGATTAGATTCAATAGTTCTGATGGACACAGAGAGAGAGAGAAAAAAAAAAAGAAAACGTAAATATATGACAAATAAATAATAATAACGAAAATACACTACGGCCCTTTTTAGGGCCAAAACTATACAGTAAATAAGACGGCCCTTCTTAGCGTTACCAGTAACAAAATCAACACACAATCTGCCCTTTTTAGGGCCAATAAAATATGGCAAAAAACGGCCCTTTATAGGGCCAACAAAAAAAAAACACATAATCTGCCCTTTTCAGGGCCAAACAAATACAGTAAATAAGACGGCCCTTTCTAGGGCCAACAAGTTATCGCACATAATCAGCCCTTTTTAGGGCCACACTTTGACAGTGTTTACTGAGTGGGGTAGCCACAGTGGGTGTGATTTTCACCACGCACCGTGATGTTGGCGTCACGCACTTGGTTGTGGAACTACGCACCATTATGTTCACGTCACGCACTTGGTTGTGTAACCACGCACCATTATGTTCACGTCACGCACTTGGTTGTGTAACCACGCACCATTATGTTCACGTCACGCACTGGGTTGAGGGGCCACGCCCTGTGTTGGCGCACCCACGCATCGTTTTACGCATCCCGCATTGGTTGTTGTGACCACGCACTGTGTCACGCACGGCGCTTGAGTAGCCGTGTACCCGGGTCTTTGGCCTCACCCTGTCTTGGGAGGGATTGGAGGTCGTCGAGGTCGCAGTCTGGTACTCCATCCAGAACTATTTGGTAGGGGAGGGTCCAGTCCTTTTGTTCCCTCGGTGTTATTGGGTGCGGGGTCCATGGTTGTGAGTAGTTTGGGTAGCTGCGGTTTCCCGGTGTCGTAAGACCAGGGGGTGCAGGACGTAGTTGTCCCCTGTGTATTTTCTTGGATCGACCATTTGGGTAGGTAACCCAGTAGACCCCTCCTCTTCGTTTGCTCACCGGGTAGGGTCCTTCCCATTTGGGGGCAAAGCCGGCGTAGTAGGCCTCTGTTGCGTTAGAGAGGGGTTGGGTGCGGACCAGTACCAAATCACCGTTTTGAAAGGGTTGGGCGGCCCGTGCTGGAGAGTGGGTGTACCGTTGTTGGTAATTGGCTTGATTGACTCGTGCCTGTTCTTCTCTTTGGAGGTCTCCTTGGCTAGGGCTCTCGTTGTCTTCCTGCTCTCGTACTGAGGTTTCAAATCTCCACTCCCCGGGCCTGTATAGCGTTCGGCCAAGTAGTAGTTCACTCGGAGACATTCCGGTGGCCCCATTCTTGCGGCATCGTAGATTGAAGGCGATCATAGGCAGGAAGGTATCCCATTCTCGATGATTCTCCGAGATTTGGAGTCGGATTCCCTTCTTTAGTTCCTGGTTCCTTCTTTCCGTGGGGTTGGCTTGGGGGTGGTAGATTGGGGTTGTCCAGGCTTCGACATCCCATTTTTGACAGGCGTTCGCCCAAGCTCGGCTAATGAACTGTGGACCATTGTCGGACAGGAGATGTTTTGGATATCCCCATCGTGGGAAGAATTGTTGTTCCATCGTCTGGATTATCTGTCTGACCTCTGTTGACGCGAGTGGAAATATTTCTACCCATCTTGAGAAGAGATCCGTAATCACTAGGATGAACTTCTTTCCTCTGCGACTTCGGGGGTATGGCCCCATGAGGTCTAAGGCTACCACTTTCCAGGGGCGTTGTGGTTGACGGGGTCTTAGTGGCTCTGCCCCTTGATACCCCCCGGTCTTACGACAGGCACAGAGCATGCAGTTTCGAACGTAGTTGTTGACTTCCGTTCGGAGGCCTTTCCAGGTGTAGCCTCGCTGAATGGCTCGTGTCGTTTCGTCTTCTCCCGGGTGCCCTGCCTGAGGGTGGTCGTGGTATGTCCAAATAACCTGTTGTCGGATTTGAGTTGGAACGATGAGTTTCCATGGTCCTTCCCTTTCTTCGCGTCTCCAGATATTGTCTCCCTTGACATAGTGCTCATCCCAGAACCGAGCGTCGGTTGTTTTGGTGGGTGGTCGAGTTTGGGTATCCAGAGCCTTCCAACGGTTAACTTGAGTTTGGATCTCTGTATCCTGTCTTTGTTCCGTCTTGACTAGCTCATGTAGAGGTGCATCTTGGTTCTGTAGGACTAGTAGTGCATCGGGTTCGGGTGGTGCTAGTCCTGTGACCGAGGGCGGGGTCATCCGGTCCCAGTCTTGAGTCTCTGAACTGGTGTTCTCGCTGTCGGGTTGGCGTGATAACGCGTCAGGTAGATCGTTCTGTTTTCCCGGGCAGTGTTCCAGGGAAAACTGGAACTCTTGGAGCAAGAGTGCCCATCGCGTTAGCTTGGTCCGTTGGTCTTTCATCGTATTCAGCCAGGTGAGAGCTCGGTTATCCGTGCGAAGTATGAAGGGTTTGTCTTCCAGGTAATGTCTATACTTCTTGATGGCCCAGACGATAGCGAGGCACTCCTGCTCGTTGCTATGGTACCGTTGCTCTGTAGGGGTTAGCTTCGCGCTGGCATGGCTGATGATTCGTTTGCCCGCATCGTCTTCTTGGTACAGTACTGCCCCTAGTCCAATCCCGCTAGCGTCAGTTTGTAGGGTAAAGGTTCGTGATGGATCGGGACGACTTAAGGGTGGTAGGTCTCTGAAGGCTTCTTTGAGTGTGTGTAGAGCGGTTTCTGTTTGGGAGTTCCACATCCACCGGGATTTGGTTCTTAGAAGTTCGGTGAGAGGTGCTGTTAGTTCCGCCATTTGGGGCACGAATTCTCGTAACCAGTTGCAGAGGCCCAGTAGTTGTCGGAGCTGTTTACGGTTTCTTGGTGTTGGGGCTTCCGTGATTGCTTTGATCATCTGTGGTTGTGGGGCGTTTCCTTGGCTAGAAACGATATGGCCAAGGTATTCCAACTCAGTCTTGCCGAACTGGCATTTTTCCAGATTGCAGGTCAGTTGGTGGAGCTCAAATCTTTCTAAAACCTTGCTCAAGTGGTTGAGGTGCTCATCCCATGTCTTTGAGTAGATTATCACGTCGTCAAGGTAGGCGAAACAGAACTGGCCGGTGTACCCTGCTAACACTTCTTGACTCATCAGTCGCTGAAAAGTACTCGGGGCTCCCTTTAATCCGAAAGGCATAACTGTAAATTGCAAGGTTTCTCCGTTGGGCGTGGTGAAAGCAGTCAGGGGTTTGGAATCGGGGTGTAAGGGAATCTGCCAGTACCCTGATTTCATATCGAGGGTGGTAAATATTTCTGCGTCTCCCAAATCTCGAAGAGTGTCATGTACGTTGACAGCGGGGGGAGTGACATCGATAGTGGCGGTGTTCAGTTGTCGGAAATCAATGCAGAAACGGGGAGTTTTGTCCTTTTTTTCCACAATTACAATGGGTGAATTGTATTCAGAGTTTCCGGGTTCTATTATCCCCTGGGCTTTCATCTCCTGAACCTGGTCTTCAATTAGCGCGTTTTTCGCAGGGGAATAGCGGTAAGGCCGTACCATAATCCGTTGGTTGTCCTTGAGTCGAATTTGATGGTTGATGCTGCGTGTTCTTCGCAGAGGTCCCTGAGTGTTGAAAACGGCTCGGTGTTGGTCTAGTAGTCTAAGGAGTTGTTCTTGACGTTCTATTGGGGCGTGTTGTCTGATCTTGTCTTGAGGAACCGGCGGGGGATCCTCATTGAGTCTTGGCATCCAGTATAGAGTATGACGCCCCTGGTTTCCAAAAAGCACTCGGCTGTTCTCGTAGTCCAGGATTACCTTCTGTTCTGTGAACCATGGTTGTCCCAGAATAAGTGGTTCTCGGAGTTCATCGGACACCAGGAACGTGACGTTGGCTTCTAGGGTTTGCATGGTTAGCGGTAAAGTTATCTGGCCTCGGATGGTAAGGTCACTCCCAACCTTGGCCAGGTGGATTGGTGTGGGGAAAGGAAGTAAGTTCTTCAGGTTTGTAGGGGTGAGTTGTTGGTATTGGATGAAATTAGCAGTAGCTCCGGTATCTAATAGGGCTAGTAGGGGACCGTGAGGAGTTTCGCACATAACTCTTGGGACTGGTTGGGATGTTGAGGGATTGACGCTGTTTATTACTGGTGGCGGCCCTGGTTCCTGTCTCCCAGAGGCGGGGCCCTGTTGTCCTCTGGCTTGGCGTTTCCCGATCTGTCTTTCTCTGGGTAGCGTTGATTTAGCACTGGGCAGTCCCGGTGAAAGTGGTACCCTGGGCAGTGGTAACATTTTGGAGGTCGTGGGTCAGCTGCAGTTGTTGGGGTCTTGATGGAGCGTGTCGTCCCTGTTGCCGGATTTTTAGCCAGGTCACGTTCCACAGATACAGCCCTAGTTATAAGTTCTTCTAATTCTTGAGGGTGTGGGGCTCGCAGAAAAGGTCTTAGTCCTGGTCGGACCAATTCAATTAACAGTGGTATTATCTCTGATGATGGCGTTGTGGGGGACAAGCGTTGATGCAATCGTACCTTGTGTCGAAGGAATATCTCGACGGGTTCAGACTGGGCCTGTTCCTTTCCGTACAGCTCCGCGTGGAGAGAGGCTATGGTGGTTGTACTGGCGAAGTGGTGCGTTAGTCTTTGTTTGAATTCTTCCCAAGTTGTAATATACTCGCCATAAAGCTTCCACCACTGAGCGGCGTTGTCTTTAAGCTGCCTTTGGGTAGTATGTACCCATTCTAATGGGTCTATTTGAGCGGTCCTGAGCTGAACCTCACAGCGTTGAGTAAAAGTAGTAGGGTCTTCATGTCCTCGACCGTGAAAATCTGGTAGAGTTGGTAGGTGGTAAGAGCTTGAACATGGGCGTTGGTAGGTGGTAGTCAAGTTTGGCCGGTATGGTGGTGCGCTGGCGCTTGATGAGGTGGGTCGTTGGCATGGTGGGCAACGGAAGAAGAGGCCCCTCAGGTCTCTGGGTTCATTTTTCCAGCCCAGACACTGGTAATGGTAGTATTGTCTACAGTCCTCACAGACAATCTCTGGGCCGTCTTCGCCAGTACAGGTTAACCCTGGGCAATATCGTACTTCCGCCGGTGTTTCAGTGCAGGAGGTGCAGCGGTAGGCTGGTTCATTGATGTCACGTGGTTCGTCTGTCCATCCAATGCAAAGGTGATGATAGGGTTTTTGGCAGTTTATGCAGGTTACATAGTGTCGGTCCCCTCCTGGGGTACACGATGGGTTGGTACACTTTTGACTCCTGGTCATCACCATTTTGCCTTCTTTGGTAAGGTCGTCTTCTTTGGTGAGGTCGTATTCCTTGGTGAGGTTGTCTTCGTTGGTGAGGTTGTCTTCGTTGGTGAGGTTGTATTCGTTTGTGAGGTCGTCTTCTCTGGTGAGGTAGTCTTCTTCGGTGAGTTTTCTTTGGTGAAGTCGTCTTCTTCGGTGAGGTTGTTTGGGCGCCACCGGGTTTTGTTCACTCCCGGAAGTGATGTGCGGTGTTCTGGGGTCGTGTAGTCGGTCCGTTGGACATCCGTCCTGTGTCTTGATTGGCCCCACGTTTAGGCGCCAGAACTGTTATCCCATGTCTTGTGGTTTCGAGGGAGGTAGTTGGTTTTACTGGAACTGCAGCTTCCGACTGGCCTTTGTGATTAGGTACCGGTCTCGTGGGTCTTGTGGGTGGGGTAAGGGAGAGAGATGGGGGAGAAAACGTAGGCGGGTTGGGGGGTGGCTAGGGGATGTAAATGATAGCCCTCAGGGGTTAAAGGGGAAATTGGAGTAGGGGGGAGTCGGGTGGTCGGTGAGAGGGGAAGACGAGGGAGGCCTGAGATGACTCGGCGGCAGGGATGCTGGGAGATGTGGGCGCAATGTGTGGGTGTTCGGGGGTCTGGTGGTTGTAGACGGGAACGTAGAGAATGGGTCCACGAGTTGAGTACTGTTTGGTCGGTGCTGTTTTCTCCAGGGTCTTCCGTCGGTGGGCTTTGCCGGCGCGGCGAGTGTAGACCATCCCGTGATGACGAGGACAAGTGGATGGGGGAGGGTGGAGAGGTAGGATAGAGTCCCGGCAACGTAAAGTCGCGGTGGGAGGTAGGATAGCGTCCCGGCAACGTTAAGTCGCGGTGGGAGGTAGGGTAGCGTCCCGGCAACGTAAAGTCGCGGTGGGAGGTAGGGTAGAGTCCCGGCAACGTAAAGTCGCGGTGGGAGGTAGGGTAGATTCCCGGCAACGTAAAGTCGCGGTGGGAGGTAGGGTAGATTGCGGTGGAATGAGAATAGCGATGACACTTGCTGCAAACGACGATTTATTGGCTCTTTCGTATGAGTGTGGTTCCCAAGGTTGGCTCACCACTGAACTCGAAGCCGTTCGGCTGTTGCCCGACAAAGAACATCTGACTTGACAGTTATGCCACGCCAGGTTGTCTATGAAAGGGCTGATTTGTTGTTTGAGTACCGAGTCATTGTCATGACTCTTAACCTCGCGAATGAACTTGTTTACCTGATGAAATGGAACAGATGAAATGAGCCTGCAGAATACTACAGGTGTATGGTTTTTGTAGCCCGACGCAGGACATTTCTACCTTGACTCTGATGCCAAGCTAGGCCGCCTGTGAAAGGGCTATATTTGTGTTAGAGTACGGAGTCACTATCGTGACTCCTGGCCTCTTGAATGAATTGATACCTTGTACAAACAATTGTATGATTATTGACACTGTGAGTGAAGTTGGTGATAGTGAACGATCGCGCTGGGTCTCGGGATTTGGGGAGGATTTTCTTTTGTTGGGATGTGGGAAGGTGTGTATAAGGTATGATGATGATATATGTTGTTGTTTCATGAGTCGATTTCCGGGAGGTGGATTGAAAGGTTTAACTTGACTGTAGGGAATAGGTTTGGCGCGGATGGTTACATATCCATTCCCCATCTGGGGCCGTCAGTGGCGCCAGCGTTATTCTCTGGCTAGAAGGTTGACCTAGGCGGTTATCCCAGTGGAGTCCGGCGGTGGCAAAGGTTATAAAGAGTTTCTTGTTGGGGTAGGATTTTCTTTTCTTGGGATTAGGAGTGAGGTGGATACATTTCCATTCCCCATCTGGGGCCGTCAGTGGCGCCAGCGTTATTCTCTGGCTAGAAGGTTGACCTAGGCGGTTATCCCAGTGGCGTCCGGCCGTGACTAAGGTTGTGATGGCATGAAATGAGCGACTTGTGAATGTCAGGTCTGGGGTTGGAGCAAGGATGGGATAGTTGGGTGGTGGGTTGTCGTCGATCCCGTTGGTCTGGCGTAGTCGATTGTCAATTTGGTTAATTACTACTCTAATTTTTTTTTTTTTTTTTTTCTAAATCTAGGTATCGGGGGCTGTGTTTTTTTTTATTTTTTTTTTATTTTTTTTTTTATTTTTAATTTTTTTTTTTTTTTATTTTTTTCCAAGATTATAATAGACACTGAGTTAGTCATAATAATGCTCTCCTACGCCAGCCGTGGTCTCTTGTAGCGTCTGGTCTCAGTAGGGTCGTAACGTCCTAGTTCCCGTACTATGTCGTTAGTGTGTGTGTCTGCCTGTTCGTAGAGTTTTTTGTTCCTTTCCCTGTATATGTCATGGAGGGGTCTGCAATTTGTCATTTCATGTAGGTGTGTTATTCTAGTTCGCCAGGGTGCTCCAGTGATGGTTCTGAGTACCTTGTTTTGTGTGATTTGTAGTCTATCTGTGAGGTGTTTGGCTCCGTAGCTCCATACTGCGCAGTTGTACAGTATAATCGGCTGTATCATGGATTTGTATAAGACAGTTTTTGTGTGGATGTTTAGTTCCCTTCCTTTGAATAGAGCGTACAATTGTACATATCTCCCAGTGGCTTTTTTTCTTGTGTCCTCTATGTGACTTCTCCAGGTTAGTTTCGAGTCTATTGTAGTGCCTAAATATTTTGTATCTTTTTTAACAGGTATTTCTGTGTCGAATAAAGTGAGTGGTGCTGGGAGTTGTTTGCGACCTCGGCTAATAATCAAAGCTGCTGATTTTGTGGGGTTAACTTTTATCCTCCAAGTCGTGAACCAAATTTGTAGTTCAACTAGGTACCTCTGCATTTTTAAGCTAGCAAAATTTATGTTTTTATATATGGTGTAGGCCATGGTGTCGTCTGCAAAGAGTCGTACTTTTACTTGTGGATAGGTAGGAATGTCTGAAATATATATGCTATAAAGGTGTGGTGCTAGTGCAGATCCCTGGGGCACCCCAGCCCTTATGTCGTGTATGGGTGATTTTGTTCCGTCCATGACTACCTGAAACTTCCTTCGAGCAAGGTAACTGGCGATAATGTGGATGCTCCATTGTGGGTAGTTGAATTTAATTAGTTTTTGAATTAGTCCTATGTGCCAAACTCTGTCGAATGCTTTTTCAACGTCTAGAAATATTGCTACGGTGTGTTTTTTTTCTTCAAATGCTTTTGTGGCGTCCTCAATTAAATTTAGTACGGGGTGAATAGTCGAGTGATTTTTCCTGAAACCGAATTGGATATTTGGGATGATCTCATTCTTTTCGCTAAATTTGTCTATCCTTTTTAGAACTAGTTTTTCAAATAGTTTGCTCATAGTGGGGAGGAGACTAATAGGCCTTCTGTTCTGAGGGAACATTGGGTCCTTTCCTGGTTTAGGAAGAGTTATTACTGTCGCCAGTTTCCATGCGTCTGGGAAGTGACAGAGTGTAAGTAGAGCGTTGAATATTGTCAGTAGCGTGAGTATTGCCCTCGGTGGTAGTTTCTGTAGTGTTTCGTTTGATAGTCTGTCGTGGCCTGGCGCTTTATTTTTTGGGAGTTGCTTCATTGTGTAGTTTAGTTCATCTAGTGTTATTAGGTCCACCCGTGACACTATCGGTCTAAATAGGTATTCCCGTACTGATATCTGTGCGTCCCTGACGAAGTCTGCGTCTCTCGGGTTTTGGTTTGGTGTAAACTGTTTCTCCAGAGTCACGGCTATGGCCTCCGCTTTCTCTGAGCTTGTATAGGCCATACCGTGCTCCCCGTGTATAGCGGGTACCGACCGTTTGTTCCTGATGATTTAAGCTGTTTTGTGACTTTCCAGACTTTACTGGGGTCCATGGCAGCGTCAGTGATGTATGTGTTCCAGTTGTTGCATTTAATAGTTTTAACTGTACGTCTTACTTGTGCAGTGAGTCTATTGTAGGCTGTTCTGTGTTGTGGTGTTCTGTATGTTTGCCAGTCTCTCCTTGCCTCTCGTTTCTGGGCGAGCAGAAAGTCAAGGTCTGGGTGTTGGCGTCTCAAGTCATGTTTTTCCTGTTCTATTGCGGTGTTAGTTCTGTATGCTTCCTGTACTGTGCTGGTAAAGAGTTGGAGTGTAGTGTCTGCTTCTTCGGTGGTCGTGATGTTTATGTTTTCGGGTACTGTTTCGTCTAGTGTTCTTTTGAACCCTTCCCAGTTAGTAGTAGTTTTTAGTTTTTTAATGTTGTTTATCTGTATTTCTGTGTTTGTTGTGATCTCGCACAATATAGGGTTGTGGTCCGAGTCTAGTTCTTTAAGAACTGAGAGCTCTTCCGGTGTCACCCCCATATTGTTCAAGACCACGTCTATTACATCTGGCCTCTGTAGTGGGTTTGAGGGGTAAAATGTCGGTTCGCCAGGCCCGACTACCGTGTATCCCTTAGTGTCCGCGTGATCGTTTAGTATGCGTCCATTCCTATTGGTCAGTCGGCTATTCCAGTTCAAGTGTTTGCTATTAATGTCCCCTGCTAAGAATATCTTGTCGAAGTTCGTAAGTTCGTCTAGGTCGCTCTGTAGTATTGTCTTGGTCGGTGGTTTATTATATGGCCGCGAATAGGATACCTCCGCTCTTTGTATTTACTTTTATTGCTGTTGCTTCTATGTTTTGTAAGGTTTGAAAAATATGTTGGTAGTGGGGAATATTGTCTTTGATGAATATTGCTGTTCCCCGCCACTTTTGCCGGGTCTATCTGTTCTATATAGATGGTAACCTAAAAAGTTAAGTCTCTTGTTTTGGTTTAGATGGGTTTCGTTGATTAGTCCTATATCTATTCCATATGTTTTAAAAAGTTCTTCTAATTCATGAGCCTGCGTCAGTATCCCGTTCGCGTTCCATATAAAAACGCGTAGAATGTCCTTGGTCCGCGTCTTGTCTTGTCTAGTCATCCTGATTTACAAAGTAGTCAGTCACTCCCTCTATCATGATAAACATTTTCTCTGTTGAGTCTGTTGTTTGTCTGAGCCTATTGAGATAAGGTTTGAAATGTGCAATGATCTTCATTATGTTTAAGTCTTTGAGTAGCCTAATTAAGTCTTTTATGTCAGAACCGGTTGAACCGGCTTCTTGTTGTGGGGGGCCTTGTGTTTGTTTTGCCTGTACTGCCTGGGCGTATGATCGGTGGATCTTGGCCGCCTCAGGGACGGGGGGGTTTGCCACGGGTCTCTGCCGCATTGGTGGGAAGCTCTGTGTGTTGGAGGGTGGGGGCATGGTCCGGGTCAGAGTTTTGTTCTGTGTGTTTGTCTTTGGTAGTTGTGCCGTCTTCTTCTTTTCTAGTAAGTCTAAGTACACCGGGCACTTGCTGTAATTCGCCGTGTGGCTTCCATACAGTTTACGCATCGGGCAGGAGTGGTGGCGTCTTTTTTGGGGCAGTCTTTGGTGATGTGCTGTTTTAAGCACTTGACACACCTGGGGTTGTTCTGGCAGTTATTCTTAGTATGGCCGTATCTTTGGCACTTGTGGCATTGTACGACTGTGTTGAGTGGTGGTATGTAGGGTTCGATCCTAACTCTGGTATGGTTAATTGACTTTACTTGGAAGATGGTGTTTGTGTCTGTGCTCTTTGCTAGAGTCACTTGGAAAGTAGGGAGAAGTGTCACGGTCTGGGTCGTGTTGTCCGCAGCCGACTTCCTGGAGAATTGTCTCACGTCAGTCACTGGGAATCCCATGTCTTTAAGTTCTGCCTCTAGGTCACTGGTAGCCATGTTGGGAGGGAGCCCCTTGACTATGACTTTGACTGGTTTGTCCCTCGGTAGCGTGTAAGTGTGAAACTCCTGTTTTAGGTCCTTCAGTAAGTGTTGTATTAGGTCGTAGTCCTGCTTGTTGGTGGTGTGAATTTTAAGTCCGTTTGTAATGTACGTGATTTTAATGTCCCCTCCTATCTCTTTTGCTACCTTGGCTATCTGAGAGTAGTTTTGTGTTCCTAGCGTCACTATTGGTGGGTAGTGTGTCTTGCGTGTGGTGGTTGTTGTAGGCAGCTGTTTGTCAGTGTTCTGGTCGAGTGGTGAGGGAGTATGTTTTCGGCCCTTTTCAGGGCGTCGAAACTTGTTTGTCAAACTCTGTTGGTTCTTTTTGTCTGGAGGTAGCTTGTGAGGTCTGAAATTTCCTTTTCCGTCCTAGTTGATGTCGGCCATCTGAAAAGTTCCTGTCGTCGGTGTTGCTTCCATGTCTGAGTTGTCCTTAGAGGAGTAGTCAGTCCGTGTCAATTGTTTTCGGTCTGGTGTGGTCGGGGGCGGACATTCGTCAGCCCTGAAAGGGCAGGCTAGTGGCCCAGTGTGGAAGGGTTAAGATACCTCCTCTTGCAGTGCAGGTGAGTTCTGTGATGTTGTCTGGTGTCCGCGGAAGACCCGCTGCGCGACTGCGAGTATGTTCGCAGACGGTTTCTCGATATTTTTTTACGCATACTGTGGCCTTTGTTGGCACCGTTAGGGTCTAGCACAAGTTCTTCCACCGAAACGTCCCTCGAGTTTAGTCTAGGGTGTGTGTTCGGGTAAACTGTACTTCCTGTACAATCTGCTCTCGTTTGACCTTTAGAAAAAGGCAGGTTTGTCTTAAAAAGGGACAGTTGCGGTTTTGCCTTGAAATAAGGCAGCTCAATTTATACCGCTGTCGGCTCGAATCTCAGAGAAGAGTGATATAGGTAAAAATCACGCTTCGTGAAGGCATGCGCGATATATCACTGAACTTCGAATCTGATTTTCCACCGGGTTATATACCCTCGCTGCTGCCTGGCCTGGTCCAATCAGAGAAAGAGGGAGCTTCCCCAATTGGTTCGGGATTACGAAGAGTGCTATTGGCGCCAACGCGAGCCCAATAGGATCGAAGGGAGTTGATTATGAGGTAAGTGCGTCACGGACGGCTCAGACAACAATGGACTGTGGGCCGGCCGGCAGTAGGGAGGAGGTGAGCGGCCGTGCAGTGCGAAGGAAGAAGGCCGAACTGAACAGTGAGGTACATCAAACTATGGTTCGGTGCTAAAATGGTATAAAATGTTCCGTATATAATTAAAAATATCACCATTTTAAGGTTCGTATATTAAAAAAATAACATTTTTAGTTTCAAATTAGCAATTTTCAACGATTGCATTTGCAAATTTCATAGTTCTGAGATTTAAAAAAACTTTTTAGAATCATTGATCTAGCCTTCTTAATCGAGTAGTCAATTTTATGGGTGGTGACATGGCCGGTCTAGGGGTAAGGTGTCAGACTTCTGTGCTGGCGGCCGGGGTTCAATTCCTCGGTCCCGGGACAGATTTATCTGATTACAAACCCTTCCTCCACCTCTGACAATACTTCTTGTGAATGTGGGGTAATGACAGGCCTTACTACGTGGTTCGGATATCACGTTAAGCTGTAGGTCCTCCATTTCATCTCACAATCACCCTACCATTACAATTAGGTAAGTGGTATAACCGAATGGGTTAGTTAGTAAGACAGCGTTTGGCTTAATAATAATATATAATATTAATATAATATAATAATTTTAATGGGGTCACATACAGAAATTATTAAGATAATAATTATTGTGTAGTATCAACCTTAGTACACATATGAAAGAGATAAAACCGAGGGTAGAAAATGAGAGTGGAAGGGCTTGATTCATAGTTGTAGGGTTTATCACTTGGTTCTCAGAATTAAGCATTCACATTTGAAATAAATAGTAAAACACTTTCTAATAGTTAGTCTTGTTATATATTAGTTTCATCTAGTTTGAACAAATAATTTGAGCTATTTTTGAAATAACTT
>JBCFYV010002301.1:40032-85176 GCA_039000515.1 Timema cristinae
GTCCCAGTATTCCTAACTACATCTAGATGAGGAGTGGGAGAGAGAGGGAGAGAGAGAGAACTCCTATATACTTCAGGGAAGGGGTGAGGGGGCACACTTCCCCACCCCCTCAGTGTCATGAAACATGAAGGTCTTCCAGCGGGGAGAGAGAGAGAGAGAGAGAGAAAGACAGAGACAGAGCGAACGAGCTCCAGGAACAGGCGCGAGGGAGGAGGGGGGAACATACTTTACTCCTCTGTGTCCCAGTATTCTGTGCACCAGTACATGAAGACTTATCCCTACTTTGAGAGAGATTGTGTGATAGAGTGAGTGTAAGAGAGAGGGAGAATGTGCGTGAGAGAGGAGAGAGAGAAAGTGTGAGAGCGATTCTTTTTTCTTCTTCACATATCCATGGAAGCTCTAATTTGTTTATGATTGTATATAGATAAGAACAAAATTATCTTTGGCTAAATATAGTAACTAGATTCTTATTTAATTGGTATGGTGCCACAAATAGTTTGATATAGAACTGGGAAAAGTGTCGTTTTAAATATTTCATCGTTGAATGAAAGGGGAAAATAAACGTTTTACAGCTAAACACCTAAAGATCTAAATATAATATCGAAATTTGATGTCCTTTGACGAGTAAACATTTCAATAGAATGTCGAGTGAGGCCTTATTATTATTATTAGCACCACGTCTTACTACCCGTTCGGGTTATACGCACTTACGCTAATGTGTAATGGTAGGGTGATTGTGAGATGAAATGAAGGACCTACAGTTTAACGTGGAATCCGAACCACGATGGAGGCCTGGCATTCCCCACATTCACAAGATGTCTTGTCAGAGGTGAAGGAAGGGTTTGGTAATCAGATAAATCTGTGCCGGGACCGAGGATTGAACCCCGGCCGCCAGCACAGAAGTCTGACACCTTACCCCTAGACCGCCAGGTCACCCGAGGCCTAATTACTTCATTACAAAGAACATTTCCCAGTAAAAAGGTTTAACCACAGTTAAGCGTGATAATCTGCAACCATCGCTGAAACGAGGAAATAGTACTTTAGAAAATTCCACTTCTTTGGTGGAGTGATCAAAGTCGTCAGTCTCGCATGGTGGGAGATCAGGGGTCGAGTCCCGGCCGGGTGTATAGGTGGTGAATTTTATTTCTATCTACACTAAAAAAATTATCATATAGATGCTACAGTTCATTCCTCACATATGAACTAGTAAGTTATTACCACAGTCAAATAATTTATTATCGCACGTCACTGTCATGCACATGAAAATATGTAGTATCAAATCAAATGTACTTCAGCGTTCATAATTACGGGCAAACAGAACCACTGAACCGCGTATTTAAAATATTTGGAAATAAAAAGGAAGTGACATTTTAAAGAAAGTTACATTTTAAACAGCATGCTTATTTGGAAGCTATCTATAAATATGTTTACTAACGCTAAAAATAGTTATTTTTTCAAGAATTTTACAAATGTAACCCAAACCTTTTCAAAATACTAAAGTTAGTTATGTTATTTAAAAAAAATTATGAACTTTTTGGTATAAATACAAATTACAATTAAAGTGGTTTAATGTTTCTAGTTCATTTATAATAATTATAAAAAACTTAAAATGCTTTTATTTTTAAAAAATATGACCCCGAATATGTCCTAACTAATGATCAGATATTTTATATGTAAATAATGTAGCTATTGTTATAATTACTTTCACACCAAAACTACTATTGTTATAGCAGCTGAGGGTGCGAAAGTAACTATTTGTATCATTACTTTCATACCCAAGTTGCTATTAGGATCATTACTTTCACACCTTAAGTTAAGTACCTATTTATGAAAGTGGAGTTAAACTGTGAATGTAATTTTTTAAACACCCTACCTGGTTAGTATTTTTTTAACCCTCAAGTTTGGATCAAACTTAACAAATCAAGGCCGTGACATTGCCATATAATTTTGTACTAAATTCATTAATAGTGTCGATTTGTACATACCTAGACGTCATTTTAAAGAAACTTAAAACACATTTCCCACTAAAAAAAATAGTAATCATCCACTTACTCAGATTTCATTGGTTTGAAAGTCAAGTCTTCAGTGTTTGTGAACGTGGTATAAGATTAACTAAAATACACTTTGCCATTATCACTAAATAAATAAAGGAATAAAATAAATGAATAAATAGTAGATAATAAGTTGAATACTAGGACTATTCATTTATTTAAAATATATATTGTTAATTCTAAGTTAAATATGATCTTAAATTTAAAATTGAAATCTTGGAGCATAAAATATACTATGGAGAATAGAGCCATTAAGAGATGAAATTATTCTGCATTGATGGAGTTTTAATTATAAAAGCCTAAATAAGTTTATAACAGTTCAAAAGATTAGTATTTCGAAAAAAATAAATCCGTTCACAACGGTGCACTTTATTTTTTCTCAATATAGTAGAAACAATATTATTGTAGTGTACATGGTAATCGAACCCGGAACCTTGTGCTTGGTGCACCGACGCTTCACCATTGAGCTACCTACTCAGTATTTGTATAATGCTGCACCGAGGGGAGGGGGGGGCATTATCTTTTGTTTTAAGTGGGGGATTTTAATCCCTAACCTTGACAGTCCCCGGGGTGCACATACATACAAAGAGAACAGGAGGTAATTAGAAGTAATGTTATTTAATTATTATTATTATTATTATTGTTTAACGGCCCATCGACACATCGAGGTCATTAGGGCCTTAAAATATATTAAAAACATAATAAAATCCCCATAGGGGAAAGAGATAAAACATTCACCATCTGAGACACTCCATAGGAGTGCTCAAATGGGCTCTTGATATAAAATAAGTGATACACCTGCTAAAAAAAACCACAAGTGTATCACTCCAATAAAAAGACAAAACAAACATATTAAAATATAACACGTTAAAAAGACAAAACATGTTAAAATGATAATACGTTAAAAAGACAAAACAACATGTTAAATTATAATAAAACTGTTAAAAAGATCTCAATATGAGATAATATCCAAAAGAGCCACTTTATAAAAGTGACTCAAATGGCATTAAAAAGATCCGCCTGGCGTATAAAACGGAGTAAACAAATAACTCCATCCGCACTATCGCGTAATAAAAAACGTAAGTCACCTTTAAAATCAAGAGCCAGACGGATAGGGGCTAGTTTGCGACACTCCACCAAAATGTGATGCACACTAAGGGGAGTATTACAAAACTCACACACTGGAGGTGGATCCCCTCTTAGTAAAAAATTATGGGTCAATGAAGTATGCCCGACGCGGAGTCTCGTCACGATGACCTCCTCTCTTCTAGACTTTCGTATAGAAGAGGGCCATCGCGAAACACCGTGCCTGATGGACCGCAGCTTGTTCTGAGCAGGGGTCGAGACCCACTGCTCGTGCCAGGTGCGTAAGACTCCACGCCGAACATAACCCTTTAGATCTAAAAACATGACACACAGACTCGCCTCCGGAGGCAGGCGTGCTGCCTCCTTGGCTGCCTGGTCCGCCAGCTCATTTCCTGGAAGACCAGCGTGACCAGAAATCCAGCAAAATGCGAGCCGGGTGCTTAATGAATCAATTTTAAAAATTTGTTCATGTATCATCTGCACGAGGGGATTCCATGAGTAGAGAGTGGACAATGCCGACAGAGCACTCATGGAATCCGTGCAGATGAGGAAAGAACGGTGACTTCTCCGGTAAACAAAACACAAAGATTTAAAAATGGCATATAATTCAGCCGTAAAAACACTGGTTTCATTAGGTAAACCAAATTTAAAATTGGATCCTTCCACAACAAAAGCACATCCCACGGAGACTCCAGATTTAGAGCCATCAGTGTAGATGCGCTCAAATCCGTGAAAGCGAGTGGAGAGGAGCTCATTAAAGGTCCTCTCATATACAAAGTTTGGGGTGGTCGCTTTAGGGAACTTGGCAAGATCAAAATGGCATTTCGGAGGGCGTATCTTCCAGGGAGAAATTCGACCTGGTGATGTGGGGATAGCCTTTGGCAGGACTATCCCACACGTGTCGAAAACCGATAGCATCCGGATCCCAACCGGCCTTGTACTACGCCATTTAGTTTCATACAAGACACGGTTAGGGGATGAAACACAGGGCGGTAAGCAACATTATTTGGCATGCAATGCAATTTCAACACGTAAGATGCCAGGAGATAAGACCGCCGGTAAGAAAGAGGGGGCTCACCGGCGTCGGCACAGATGCTGACGACTGGACTGGTACGAAAAGCACCAGTAGCCAATCGAATGCCAGCATGGTGGACGCTATCGAGCATCTTTAACGCCGAGGGTCTAGCGGAACCATATACAAAACTGCCGTAATCAAGTTTTGATCTAACCAAGGCTCTATAGAGGCGCATCAAGGTTTCCCTATCAGCACCCCAAGAGCGACCACTCACAACTTTAAGTAAATTCAAAGCTTTAACACACCTCGCTTTCAGGTCTTTGATGTGGGGGATCCAAGTTAGTTTAAAATCGAATAAAAGTCCCAGGAACCTTACGGTCTTGGAGACAGGTAAAACAACGTTGTTCATTAAAATATTGGGGGCTGGCTGTATTCCGCGTAATCTATGGAAGTGGACGAAAGTCGTCTTGGCCGCAGAGAAACGAAAGCCATTACGAGATGCCCACAACCATAGATTGTTTACAGCGAGTTGTATCTGTCGTTCAGCCCTGTGGAGACTTGACGAACTGCAATAAATTGCGTAGTCATCCACAAAAAGGCATGAACGAACAGGTAAGCGCACGTTGTCTACAATGCTATTTATCGCAATAGCGAACTACGTGCAGCTCAAAGGACTGCCCTGGGGCACCCCATTTTCTTGAATAAATTCATCGGATAAGGTGTTGTTTAACCTTACCCGGAAGTGCCTATCTGACATAAAATTAGCTAAAAAAATAGGGAGGCTCCCCCGGAACCCCCAATTAAAAAGGTTTTTTAAGATGCCGTAACGCCATGTAGTATCGTACGCCTTCTCCAAATCAAAGAAAACAGCCAAAAGATGCTGTTTATGGAGAAAGGCATCACGAACAGCAGTCACAAGACGGACGAGATGATCAACCGTGGATCGGTTACGGCGAAAACTACATTGAATATTGGATAGCAGATTGCGGGATTCTAGACACCATATAAGTCGTTTATTTATCATTTTTTCTAATATTTTGCATACACAGCTAGTTAAGGCTATCGGTCTATAACTAGTTGGCTCTAATTTATCCTTGCCACTTTTATATATTGGGATAACGGTTGCTTGCCTCCACAGTGTAGGGAATTGACGAGATTCCCAAACACAATTGTAGAGGTCTAAGAGGAACGCCCGTCCAGCAGGGGACAGTTGGCGCAACATTTCATAATGGATATCATCCGGGCCAGATATGAATTGCCCGCCTGGGACAGGGCATAAGTAAGTTCCTCTTTAGTAAAGGGGGAGTTATAATCCTCCCCCCGACTTTGGCCAAAATCAATAGTAAGGTGCTCGATGCTGCGCTTATGCACCGCGAACTCGTCAGAGTAGCTCGCAGTGCTAGAAATATTGGCGAACATCGAGCCCAATACATTGGCGACCTCCATAGGGGAGGAGACAAGTGAACCGTTTTACATAAGTGCGGGTATATTATAAATGTTATTTTTGCTACTACGTACTTTACGAATGTGATCCCAAACCTTGGTTGTGGGAGTGGAAATAGTAAGGGTAGAAATAAACTTTCTCCAAGACTCTCTTCTGCTTTCTCGAATGATACGGCGAGCTCTAGCACGTAGAATCCGGAATAACTCCAGATTCTCCAAAGTAGGACGTCGATGAAAGAGACGTAGGGCCCTTCGACGGTTAGAAATAGCCAGCCGGCACTCCTCGTTCCACCAGGGAAGAAGACGGTGGCGCGGGTTTGGCGAGGATTTAGGGATGGATGCCCTCGCCGCCGCTATGACCGTCGAAGTAAAATGCCCAGCCTTAACATCGACGTCGGGAGAATGGGGTTCGTCGAATAAGGCGAGCTCGCGGAAATTATCCCAGTTAGCACGTTTGAGAACCCATTGGGGGAACCTTGCTGTACTGGGAGGATCTTTAACTTGTGAAAGCAGAATGGGAAAGTGAACGCTGCCACATAGGTCCGAGTGAACTTCCCAAAGGAAGTGAGCAGCAATCCCGGGGCTACATAGGGCTATGTCGATGGCAGAGGATACACCATTAAAGGTGGAGAAATGTTTCTGGGTCCCGGTGTTCATTAACACCAGGTTTCCCGAGACAAGAATATCCACTACCATCCTCCCGCGGGTGTCTGTAAAATTAGACCCCCACACCAGGTTATGCGCGTTAAAGTCCCCCAAGATGATATAGGGGGCGGGAAATTGTATAAAGAGGGCCTCTAGAGTCCTCTTGGAAACACGTTCACCTGGTGGGAGGTAAATGCAGCATACGGTTATCTACATAGGAAGGGAGGCTCTGACAGCAATCACTTGGAGATCAGAGACAATATTTATAAACTTATGATATATGTTCTACGTGCAAATATTGCTACACCTCCGCTAGCCCGATCAAAGCGTGGCTTTTCGGTACGATATACATCGTACCCACGAAGCTTCGGGTTGTCAGTTGGGCGGAAGTGGGTTTCCTGCAAACACAAGATGGGAGGATGCAGGGAAGAAATTAGTAGTTTAATTTCCTCTGCACGAGCATAGAAACCCCTACAATTCCATTGTAGTAACGACATTATTTATTAATATATAATTTAATTAAATATCCTCACAATCCATAACACTATCCTTTAAAAATAAAAATTTATTGAGGACTTTTTTTAGGTCCTCTTGCTTTTCCCAATCTCTCTTGTACCTCCCGCTTCAGGAGAGGCTTTGGTTTGTCCTGTAGAGACTGGGACGGGGGATCCTTACGCGAAGGCTTTGTTAAAGCCTTCGACGCTTTTTTTAAAGTTATTTTTTCGGCGGTCCTCGCTGGTCCTTCTCCAAGGCACCAGTGGGACTAGCCTTTGCGACCTCGCCTATACCACCACTCATCCCGACCTCCAGCGTTCCTGAAGCGGGGTTGAGCGGCTCGACAACGGTCGCAGATGGTTTAGGACCCCGAGGAGGACTCGGGGGTGTTCCTCGAGTGGGGCTCGGCGGGGTTCCTCGAGGACTCGGAGGGGGTCCACGAGGAGGGTTCGGAGGGGCCGGGGGTGTTCCCCGAGGAGGCCTCCTCGGGGGTAAAGGTGGTGGAGGCGACTTCGGCGGGGGTGTCGCCCCATGTACTAATTTTGGCACCACCATAGATGGTGCTGGCTGTCTTTTAGTGTCTCGAGTAGAGACGATTGGCACAGGTCGTCTAGGCGTTTTGGCGATATTAACTGCGCAATGACAGTTGGGGCAATTTATGTTCTGGCTTACAATTTGACTATAAGATGTCTGAAATACCGGAGCTTGACTGGATACATATTCCTTGCGGGTCTGGGCATAAGGAATCTTCTTTTCACATTGGATCTCCAGGACTTTTTTCTCCACCTTCCATTTCGGACAGGTCCGAGACCAAGCAGAATGCGGACCCTTGCTGTTGATGCAGCACTTAGGAGACTCACACGGTGTATCGTGAGCCACCTGTCCGCAATCCGCACAGGTTGGCCTTCCACGGCATCTCAGCTTCGTATGCCCAAATTCCTGGCACTGAAAACAGCGCCGAGGGTTAGGGACATACGGCCGGACCCTGAGCACGGGGAAGCCTGCTCGAACCTCCTTTGGGAGGATAGGAGTCGCAAAGGTGAGGATATATGTATCCGTCTTTTTCTCTTGTCCGTTCTTTTTGTTAATGATACGGTAGACCTCGGTGATATGCTGGGGGAAAGCTCCTCACAGATATCCTCAATGCTTACACAGTCGAGGTCATAACAAGTGACCACTCCCCTGCAAACATTGAGGAACCTGTGGGGCTCTACCTTCACCTTTATATTTGCCATATTACTCACCGGTATTTCGGAGATCGCCATAATATTTGTGGATTGAGTGTCGGTCATAGTCTGAATCATAATGGTGCCATCACGCAGTTTCCTTATTAAGACGTCAGATTTTGCTGCTCCATTTATCACTCTTTCGAGGATAAATGGGCTGACACGTTTTAGATCTTCACTTTCATTCACTCGAGACATCACCAGGAAGCGGGGCTGGGGCCTCACCACTTCCTGGCTTTTTATCAAAACAGGGCTGGACGGCCTTACCCGTTTCCGCCTCTTATCATTAATACGGCCCTGTGAGGGGCCGGGCAGTAAGATGCCAGCAGAACTTGGCAGTACGGTGCCAGCGGACAGTAAGGTGTCAGCTGTGACAATACATTCAGTCATGAGTTTAAGGACAACCTACAAAAGTACTCGGATCGTAGACCCAGGTTGATCCCAGTTGGTTCTACCACATAGGGCCCTGTTAACTCTTCCGACGAGAGGCTCCATACGACGCTAGACATGACAACCTTCATATGGAGCATCGCCGGAAGAGAGGTCACCGCAGCAAGTGTATGCACGAAAGTGCCAATTTTACGTCCGGAACCCTCATGAACGCAACCGGTCTTTTCTCAAGGTAGGGTACCCGGTTGTCATCCCTAAGGCCCTTCTACCAAGATATTACAACCGGCGCACTTTCACTCAGGAGCTCAAAGCGGTGGTATCCAATATTAACCCGAGAAGAGCCGTGTTAGATGCCAAGGTCGTCAACAAAGGGGCCAAAGGTCTCTGTGCAGGATTTAATGGCAGGGGAAGGGAAGAAAGAAGGAAGGAAGAAGTAAGGAAAGAGAAGGTGGAAGAAGGAAAATAGAATGAGAAGGAAAAGAGGGAAATAAAAAGAAAGAAAGTGAATGGAAAGATGTAGGATAGGGTTGTCCTGCACGAGGTACATCCTGCACAGATGCCTCCCCTTTTAGTCGCCTCTAACGACAAGCAGGGGTTACTGCGGGACTATTCTAAACCCCGTCCCGCAGGGGATCACTAAAATAATCCTAAAATGTATACCGACATTTATTAACATCATTAAGATAGATCCCACGTTATTGATTTAAAAAGGGGCTATTTAAAACTATGGTTCGTGCTAAAATGGTATCAACATGTTCCTATATTATTAAAAATATCACATTTTAAGTTTCGTATATTAAAAAAATAAATTATAAGTTCAAATTAGCCAATTTTCAACGATGCATTCAAAATATCATAGTTCTGAGATTTAAAAAAACTTTTAGAATCATTGATCTAGCCTTCTTCAAACGAGTAGTCAATTTTAATAGGGGTGACCTGGCGGTCTAGGGGTAAGGTGTCAGACTTCTGTGCTGGCGGCCGGGGTTCAATCCTCGGTCCCGGGACAGATTTATCTGATTACCAAACCCTTCCTCCACCTCTGACAAGACATCTTGTGAATGTGGGGAATGCCAGGCCTCCACCGTGGTTCGGATTCCACGTTAAACTGTAGGTCCTTCATTTCATCTCGCAATCACCCTACCATTACACATTAGCGTAAGTGCGTATAACCCGAATGGGTAGTAAGACGTGGTGCTAATAATAATAATAATAATAATAATAATAATAATAATAATAATAATAATAATTTTAATGGGGTCACAACAGAAATTATTAAGATAATAATATTGTGTAGTATCAACCTTAGTACCCATATGAAAGAATAAAAACCGAGGGTAGAAAAATGAGAGTGAAAGGGCTTGATTCATCGTTGAGGGTTTATCACTTGGTTCTCAGAATTAAGCAGTCACATTTGAAATAAATTGTAAACACTTTCTAATAAATAGTCTGTTATACATAGTTTCATCTAGTTTGAACAAAACAATTAGAGCTATTTTTGAAATAACTTTAATTAAAAATAAATTGTCTCCATTGAATTAATTTTAAATAAAAGTTCCTCTGAAAAATAATTGTGCTATTTATAATATTAATCCCTGCCCAGATAGTAATTCTCAACAAAATCGTTAGAGCCTTCTTCAGTAAACCAACTTTCAAATATATTTTGTTCTATAAAAAATAGTACTTTTTAATTAAATAAAAAGGTAAATTGTAAGCTGCGCATGAATTCAATTTTACCTGAAAAACAATAATTTGGTGTTTCATGATGAAAAACACTCCCGATTTATCAATTTTCAAAAATAATCTCATCAGTAAACCAATTTTTGAATACACTTGGAAGTGTTCTGATGCACTTGAATTTCTAAATGTTGACCGTAAGTAAAGTTTCGATTAGGTCTTCTTTGACTTGTAACAACAAACTTTTTTTTATTCTAACAGTGACGTGCTGTGTGGTTTTAATTTATAACTACTTATCTACCCTACTTCATTCTTTTTAACATAACATTACACTCTTTTAATGGATATAATTGGCATAAAAAACATAATGACCAAATTATATATTATTATTATTGTTTTGAGGCCCGTCGACACAGTAAGGTCATTAGGGCCTTTAAAAATAAATTAAACACAGTAGAATCCCCAATGGGAAGAGACATCACATAGTCCACCTGTTAGAATAAACAGGTGGAGAGATAAAATATAAAACAATATACAATAATAAAATTTTTAAATTAATTTTAAAACAGTTATTCTCAATATGAGAAAATGCCCATTTGAGACACTCCATAGGAGCGCTCAAATGGGCTATTAGAATAAAAGAAGTGATACACCTGCTAAAATAAAACCACAGGTGTATACACTACGTTAAAATTACAAAACAAACATATTAAAATTTAACACATTAAAATCATAAAACGTGTTAAAATAATACGTTAAAAAGACAAAACAAACATATTTAAATATACTAAAATGTTAAAAAAAAACTCAATATGAGAAAGTCCAGATGAGTCAATTTATAAAAGTGACTCAAATAGCATTAAAAAGATCCGCCTGGCGTATAAAACGAAGTAAACATATAACTCCATCCGCGCTAACGCGTAGTAAAAACCGAAGGTCACCTTTAAAATTAAGTGCCAGGCGGATAGGGGCATACTTGCGACACTCCACCAAAATGTGGTACACACTAAGGGGAGCATCGCAAAACTCACACACTGGAGGTGGGTCCCCTCTCAATAAAAATCCATGGGTCAACGCTGTGTGTCCGACGCGGAGCCTTGTCAAGATGACCTCCTCTCTTCTGGACTTTCGTATAGAAGAGGGCCACCGCGACACACCGTCCCTGATGGACCGCAGCTTGTTCTGAGCAGGGGTCGAAACCCACTGCTCGTGCCAGGTGCGTAAGACCCCACGCCGAACATAACCCTTTAGATCTAAAAACATGACACCCAGACTCGCCTCCGGAGGCAGGCGTGCCGCCTCCTTGGCCGCCTGGTCAGCCAGTTCATTTCCGGAGAGACCGGCGTGACCAGGAATCCAGCAAAAGGCGAGCCGGGTGCTTAATGAATCAATTTTTAAAATTTGCTCATGTATCATCTGCACCAGGGGATTCCAAGAGTAGAGGGTGGACAATGCCAACAGAGCACTCATGGAATCCGTGCAGATGAGAACAGAACGGTGACACTTACGATACACAAAACACAGAGATTTAAAAATGGCGTATAATTCAGCCATAAAAACACTGGATTCACCAGGTAAACCAAATTTAAAATTGTTTCCCTCCACAACAAATGCGCATCCCACGGAAGCCCCACACTTGGAGCCATCCGTATAGATGCGCTCAAAGCCCTGAAAGCGAGTGGAGAGGAGCTCATTAAATGTCCTCTCATATATAATCGGCGGGGTGGTCGCTTTAGGGAACTTGGCAAGATCATAATGGCATTGAGGTAGGCGAATCTTCCAGGGAGAAACTCGACCTGGGTATGTGGGGATAGCCTTTGGCAGGACTATCCCACACGTGTCGAATACCGATAGCATCCTGATCCCAACCGGCCTGGTACTACGCCATTTGGTTTCATACAAGACACGGTTAGGGGATGAAACACAGGTCGGTAGGCAACATGCTCCGGCATGCAGTGAAGTTTTGAAACGTAAGATGCCAGAAGATAGGACCGCCGGTAAGAGAGAGGGGGCTCACCGGCGTCGGCACAGATGCTGACGACTGGACTGGTACGAAATGCACCAGTAGCCAGTCGTATGCCAGCATGGTGGACACTATCCAGCATCTTCAACGCCGAAGGTCTCGCTGATGCATACACTAAACTGCCGTAATCTAGTTTCGATCTTACCAAGGCCCTATACAGGCGCATCAAGGTTTCCCTATCAGCCCCCCAGGACCGACCGCTAACCACTTTAAGCAGGTTGAGTGCTTTTATGCACCTCGCTTTCAGGTCTTTGATGTGGGGAATCCAGGTTAATTTAAAATCAAATAAAAGTCCCAGAAACTTTACGGTCTCCGAGACAGGTAAAACAACGTGATTCATTAAAATACTGGGGGACTTGTTGTATTCCACGTAATCTATGGAAGTGGACGACCGTCGTCTTGGCTGAAGAGAAGCGAAAGCCATTACGCGATGCCCACGACCATAGATTGTTGACAGAGAGTTGTATCTGCCGTTCAGCCCTGTGGAGACTCGATGAACTACAATAAATTGCGTAGTCATCCACAAAGAGGCATGAACGGACAGGAAGGTGTACGTTGTCCACAATGCCATTTATTGCAATGGCGAACAACGCACAGCTTAAAATACTGCCCTGGGGCACCCCATTTTCTTGAATAAAATCATCGGATAAGGTGTTGTTTAACCTTACCCGGAAGTGTCTATCTGACATAAAATTAGCTATAAAAACAGGGAGGTTCCCACGGAACCCCCAGTTAAAAAGGGTTTTTAAAATGCCGTACCGCCATGTGGTATCGTACGCTTTCTCCAAGTCAAAGAAAACTGCCAAAAGATGCTGTTTATGGAGAAAGGCGTCACGAACTGCCGTCTCGAGACGGACGAGATGATCCACCGTAGATCGGTTGCGGCGAAAACCACATTGAATATTTGATAGTAGATTGCGGGATTCTAAATACCATATTAATCGTTTATTTATCATTTTTTCCAATATTTTGCATACACAACTAGTTAAGGCTATCGGTCTATAACTAGTTGGTTCTAATTTTTCCTTGCCACTTTTATATAGAGGGATAATTGTTGCTTGCCTCCACAGTGTTGGGAACTGACGAGATTCCCAAACAGTATTGTAGAGGTCCAACAGACATGCTCGTCCAGCAGGGGTAACTGGCGCAACATTTCATAATTAATGTCGTCGGGGCCAGGAGCTGTGCTACCCGCCTGGACATGGCATAGGTCAGTTCATCTAAAGTAAAGGGGGAGTTGTAATCCTCCCCCTGACTCTGACCAAAGTCAATAGAATGGCGCTCTATGTTCCGCTTATGCGCTGCAAACTCATTTGAGTAGCTTGCGGTGCTAGATATGGCGGTGAACATAGAGCCCAATACATTGGCGACCTCCACAGGGGAGGAGACAAGCGTACCATTTGACATGAGGGCAGGTATGTTATTGATGGTATTTTTGCTACTACGTAATTTACGAATATTGTCCCAAACCTTAGTTGTGGGAGTGGAAATTGTAAGGGTAGATATAAACTGTCTCCAAGACTCTCTTCTGCTTTCACGAATGATACGGCGAGCTCGAGCACGCATAATCCGGAATGATTCTAGATTATCCAAGGTAGGACGCCGATGGAAGAGACGTAATGCTCTTCGACGGTCAGAAATGGCCAATCTACACTCCTCGTTCCACCAGGGAACAGGATGGTGGCGCGGGTTTGGCGAGATTTTAGGGATAGATTCCCTCGCCGCCATGATGACCGTCGAAGTAAAATGGGCAATATTAACATCGACGTCCGGAGAAAGGGGTTGTACAAATACGGCGAGCTCGCGAAATTTATCCCAGTCAGCACGTTTAAGCACCCATTGTGGTGCACGTGCTATACCGGGAGGGTCTTCAATTAGCGAAAGCAGAATGGGAAAGTGATCGCTTCCACATAGATCCGAGTGGACCTCCCAAAGGAAGTGGGCAGCGATCCCGGGGCTACATAGAGTTAGGACGATGGCAGAGGATACACCATTAAAGGTGGAAAAGTGTGTCTGGGTCCCGGTGTTCATTAACACAAGGTTTCCCGAGACAAGAATATCCTCTACCATCCTCCCGCGGGCATCTGTATAATTAGACCCCCACACCAGGTTGTGTGCGTTAAAGTCCCCCAAGATAATATAGGGGGCGGGAAGTTGTTTAAAGAGGGCCTCTAGGCTCCTCTTTGAAACACGTTCACCTGGTGGGAGGTAGATGCAGCATACAGTTACTTCTATAGGAAGGGAGACTCTCACAGCAATCACTTGGAGATCAGATACAATATTTATAGACTTATTATATATATTGCTACGTGCAAGTATAGCCACACCTCCGCTAGCCCGATCGAAGAATGGCTTGTCGGTACGATATACATCGTACCCACGAAGCATTGGGCTGTCAGTTGGGCGGAAGTGGGTCTCCTGCAAACACAATATGGAAGGATTATTATTATTATTATTATTATTGTGGTTTAAAGGCCCATCGACACATATAGGTCATTAGGGCCTTGAAATATATTAAAAACATAATAAAATCCCCATAGGGGAAAGAGATAAAACATTCACCATCTGAGACACTCCATAGGAGTGCTCAAATGGATTCTTGGTATAAATTAAGTGATACACCTGCTAAAAAAAAAACCACAAGTGTATCACTCCAATAAAAAGACAAAACAGAAATATTAAAATATAACACGTTAAAAAGACAAAACATGTTAAAATGATAATACGTTAAAAAGACAAAACAACATGTTAAATTGTAATAAAACTGTTAAAAAGATCTCAATATGAGATATTATCCAAAAGAGCCACTTTATAAAAGTGACTCAAATGGCATTAAAAAGATCCGCCTGGCGTATAAAACGGAGTAAACAAATAACTCCATCCGCACTATCACGTAATAAAAAACGTAAGTCACCTTTAAAATCAAGAGCCAGACGGATAGGGGCTAGTTTGCGACACTCCACCAAAATGTGATGCACACTAAGGGGAGTATCACAAAACTCACACACTGGAGGTGGATCCCCTCTTAGTAAAAAACTATGGGTCAATGAAGTATGCCCGACGCGGAGTCTCGTCACGATGACCTCCTCTCTTCTAGACTTTCGTATAGAAGAGGGCCATCGCGACACACCGTCCCTGATGGACCGCAGCTTGTTCTGAGCAGGGGTCGAGACCCACTGCTCGTGCCAGGTGCGTAAGACTCCACGCCGAACATAACTCTTTAGATCTAAAAACATGACACCCAAACTCGCCTCCGGAGGCATACGTGCTGCCTCCTTGGCTGCCTGGTCCGCCAGTTCATTTCCTGGAAGACCAGCGTGACCAGGAGTCCAGCAAAAGGCGAGCCGGGTGCTTAATGAATCAATTTTTAAAATTTGTTCGTGAATCATCTGCACGAGAGGATTCCACGAGTAGAGAGTGGACAATGCCAACAGAGCACTCATGGAATCCGTGCAGATGAGGACAGAACGGTGACTACTTCGGTAAACAAAACACAAAGATTTAAAAATGGCATATAATTCAGCTGTAAAAACACTGGTTTCATTAGGTAAACCAAATTTAAAATTGGATCCTTCCACAACAAAAGCACATCCCACGGAGACTCCAGATTTAGAGCCATCAGTGTAGATGCGCTCAAATCCGTGAAAGCGAGTGGAGAGGAGCTCATTAAAAGTCCTCTCATATACAAAGTTTGGGGTGGTCGCTTTAGGGAACTTGGCAAGATCAAAATGGCATTTCGGAGGGCGTATTTTCCAGGGAGAAACTCGACCTGGTGATGTGGGGATAGCCTTTGGCAGGACTATCCTACACGTGTCGAAAACAGATAGCATCCGGATCCCGACCGGCCTTGTACTACGCCATTTAGTTTCATACTAGACACGGTTAGGGGGATGAAATACAGGGCGGTAAGCAACATTATTTGGCATGCAATGCAGTTTCGACACGTAAGATGCCAGGAGGTAAGACCGCCGGTAAGAAAGAGGGGGCTCACCGGCGTCAGCACAGATGCTGACGACTGGACTGGTACGAAAAGCACCAGTAGCCAGTCGAATGCCAGCATGGTGGACGCTATCGAGCATCTTTAACGCCGAGGGTCTAGCGGAACCATATACAAAACTGCCGTAATCAAGTTTTGATCTCACCAAGGCTCTATAGAGACGCATCAAGGTTTCCCTATCAGCACCCCAAGAGCGACCACTCACAACTTTAAGTAAATTCAAAGCTTTAATACACCTCGCTTTCAGGTCTTTGATGTGGGGGATCCAAGTTAGTTTAAAATCGAATAAAAGTCCCAGGAACCTTACGGTCTCGGAGACAGGTAAAACAACGTTGTTCATTAAAATATTGGGGGCTGGCTGTATTCCACGTAATCTATGGAAGTGGACGACAGTCGTCTTGGCCGTAGAGAAACGAAAGCCATTACGAGATGCCCACAACCATAGATTGTTTACAGCGAGTTGTATCTGTCGTTCAGCCCTGTGGAGACTTGATGAACTGCAATAAATTGCGTAGTCATCCACAAAAAGACATGAACGGACAGGTACGTGCACGTTGTCCACGATGCTATTTATCGCGATAGCGAATAACGTAGTGCTTAAAATACTACCCTGAGGCACCCCATTTTCTTGAATAAAATCATCGGATAAGGTGTTGTTTAACCTTACCCGGAAGTGTCTATCAGACATAAAATTAGATATAAAAATAGGGAGGTTCCCCCGGAACCCCCAATTAAACAGGGTTTTTAAAATGCCGTACCGCCAGGTGGTGTCGTAAGCTTTCTCCAAATCAAAGAAGACAGCCAAGAGGTGCTGTTTATGGAGGAAAGCGTCACGAGCTGCTGTCTCAAGGCGAACAAGGTGATCCACCGTGGATCGGTTACGGCGAAAGCCACATTGCATATTGGATAGTAGATTGCGGGATTCTAGATACCATATAAATCTTTTATTGATCATTTTCTCTAATATTTTGCATACACAACTAGTTAAGGCTATCGGTCTATAACTAGTTGGCTCTAATTTATCCTTGCCACTTTTATATATTGGGATAACGGTTGCTTGCCTCCACAGTGTTGGGAATTGACGAGATTCCCAAACACAATTGTAGAGGTCTAAGAGGAACGCCCGTCCAGCAGGGGCAGTTGGCGCAACATTTCGTAATGGATATCATCAGGGCCAGAAGTTGTATTGCCCGCCTGGGACAGGGCACAGGTAAGTTCCTCTTTAGTAAAGGGGGAGTTATAATCCTCCCCCCGACTTTGGCCAAAATCAATAGTAAGGCGCTCGATGCTGCGCTTATGCACCGCGAACTCGTTAGAGTAGCTCGCAGTGCTAGAAATAGCGGCGAACATCGAGCCCAATACATTGGCGACCTCCATAGGGGAGGAGACAAGTGAACCGTTAGACATGAGTGCGGGTATATTATAAATGGTATTTTTGCTACTACGTACTTTACGAATGTGATCCCAAACCTTGGTTGTGGGAGTGGAAATAGTAAGAGTAGAAATAAACTGTCTCCAAGACTCTCTTCTGCTTTCTCGAATAATACGGCGAGCTCTAGCACGTAGAATCCGGAATGACTCCAGATTCTCACCCATTGGAGTATATCTTGCGTGCTTAAGCTTGGGTGATCGTTGGATTTTTGAAAAGCAGAAGCTGGAATGAGTGAGTTCCGGCTGGGCACATAGGTCCTAGTGAGATCGGCTCGGACAAAGGAAGTGAGCAATGCGAATCCCGTGGGCTACCATAGAGGGTAGCTAGGTCGATGGCTAAGGATACACCATAGTAAAGTGAAAGGTGGGTTGTCTAGGGGGGTTCCCTGTGTTTATTATTATTATATTATTTATTGGTGAGTTTAAAGGGCCCATCGACACATCTTAGGTCATTAGGGACGTTGAAATTTATTAAATGACCAGTAAAAGAAATCCCGGTCAGAGGAGAATAGATAAAACACATTATCAACACAGACTGAGACACTACCATAGGAGTCTCAAAAATGGATTCACTATGGTTATAAATTAAGTGATACACCTTGCTACAAAAAAAAAAACACAATAAAAGTTCAAGTATCACTTCCAATAAAAGAAGAAAACAAAACATATACGAAATATAACACGTTAAAAACAAGACAAAAACAGTAAAATGATAAATACGTTAAAAAGACAAAACAACATGTTAAAATATGTAAATAAAACTGGTATAAATATAAAAAAGATCTCAATATGAGATAATTAATCCAACAAGAGCTCACTTAATAAAAGTGACTCCAAACAAATGGCATTAAGAAAGAATACATGCTGGCCGTAATAAACGTAGTAAGATCAAACTAGCATCCATTCCGCGAACTACTCTCATGCGTATAAAAAAACGTAATTCGACCTTTAATAATCAAAGCAGCAGACAGGATAGGGCTAGATTTGCGACACTCCACCCAATAATGATGGATCAACCACTAGGAGAGATCACAAAACTTCATTCACATCTGAGAGTGGATCCCCTTCTTAGTAAAAAAACTACTGGGTAATGCAGTATGGCCTCGAACGCAGGAGATCTCGGTACCACATTTAGACACTCACGTCATCATTCTAAGACTTTCGTATAAGTAAGATGGCCCATCGCGACATACCCCGTCCACTAGATTAGGAACTTCAAAAGACAAGCATTGTATTACTGAGCGCAGGGGGTCGAGACCACGACCCAAAAACACCTGACTCGTAAGCCATGGTGAAGAAAGACTCCAACGACCGAGAGAAGCGATTAGACCGGGGCATTTGGGAGACGTGAAGAGAGGACTAAGAACGAAACACGCAAACGATCGTCCTGTGTGCCGGGAGGCTAAAATTATAACGTGCTGAACACTTCCAAACGAATAGTCTCAGCAAATCCGTCCGACCAAGAATTCATCAATTCCTGGGAGATCCCTAAAATCACCGAATGACCTAGCACGAATCACAGCAAAGACGTAGTCCTGGAGATAGCTAACTGAATCAATTTATTAAATATATGGTTACTGTGAATTGCAAAAAGATCTGACTACGAGAGTAATTTCACGAGAAGAGAGATAAGGGACAATAAAGCACATAGCAAACAACATCATGGAATAAACTAAATCTTGCAGATATATAGAACATTAACAGGTGACTTCAACTATACGATAACAACCAAAACACAGTAAGAAATTTAAAAAATAGCGACTGTATAATTCAGTACATAAAAAAGACCCATGAATTCAAACAGGTTAAAACCAAGAATCTTAAAAATTGTTTCCCTCACACAAACAAATGCGCATTCCACATGGAAGCCCCCACACTTGGAGTGCTAGTATTCCGTAATAGATGCGCATCAAAAGCCCTAGAAAAGCGAAGATGGAGAGGAAAGCTCATTAAATGTACACATCAATTAAATATCATCAATATAATCGAGCGGGGTGGTCGCTATTAGGGAACAATTTGAGCAAGAATCAAACATGGCAATGAGGTAGAGCGAATCTTCCAGGAGAAAGAAACTCGAACCTGGGTATTGGTGGGGAATAGCCCCTTTGGCAGAGAAACATAAATCCACATCACAGTAGTCAGAATACCGATAAGCTATCCCAATGATCCCAACAACGAAACCTTGATATCTAGACGAACCATTGGATTCAATACTAAGACACGTTAAGGGGAATGAAACACAGTCGGTTACGGACAAAAACATCTCCGCGGCATGCAGACTGAAGATTCTTTGAACGTTAAGATGCCAGAAGATAGGAACCCGATCCGGTAAAAGAGAGATGGGCAGCTAATAAATAATTTACAACACGGACGTCGGGCAACAGAAAAGCATAGACGACATAGAGTATATGAGAACCAAAGTTACGAAAATGCAAAACAAACTCAGTATAACTCAGATAACGTATGTTCACAGCATTGATGTGGCAAACACACTAGATATCTCAAGCATACTTCAACAAGACCGAAGGATACACGCGCTGATAGACTATTACACAAACTGCAGTAATCTATTTCGACATTTAAGAATCTTACGCAAGAAGCCTCTATACAGCGCATCAAGGTTACCGTCTATCTAGAACCCCCCGAGTGACCGAACACGCTAACCAAGGTTTATATTCTTTCACTGCTAACCACATTAAGACAGTTGAAAGTAGCATTTTATGCACCCTCGGTAACTTTCAAGGTCTTTGATTGAGGGAATAACCGATGGTTAATATATATTAAAATCAAGATAAAAGTCCAGAAAACTAGTACGGTTCATAAAAATCCGAGACAGGGTAAAACTAACAGTGATTCTAGTTAAAATACTGGGTACATTGTATTCCACAACCGTAATCTATGGAAGTGAACAGACAACAATAGGTAATAGACCGTCGATACTGATGGCTTGAAGAGAAGACGAAAGCCTTATTACTAGCTTGATGCCATCGACAACATAAGAATTGATTGACAAGTAAGTAAGTTGTTATTCTGACCAAGGTTTCAGAAAAAATCCCTAATGAGATTAGAACATCGAATGAACTAACAATAAATTAAGCATAGTCTAAACCACATAAGATGGAACAATGAACAGGACAGAGTAAGGTGAAATAACGATATGTCCACGAATAGATCCATTTATTGAGTCAATGAGCGTAACAAAAGCGCACAGCTTAAAAAACAGACCATCGTTGGCAACACCTAAATAATTACTCAGTAATATTTCCTACTGAATAAAAATACATACGATAAGGATTGTATAATGATCTTAAAACCTAAAAAACCCGGAAGTGTCTGATCTTAGACATAAAAATTACGGCTTATAAAAACAGAGTGATAGGTTCCACGGAACCACCTCAGTTAAAATGGATTTTATTAAATGCCCGTAATACAGCGCCATGAGATCAGTACGCTTATCTCCAAAGTACAAAGAAAACTGCCAAAAAGATGCTAGTTAATGGATGAAAACGATCACGAACAATTGCACGTCTACGTAGTATCAAGAGAGCGAGAGATTGTGTCCGACCGATAAGGATACGGAAATTGACGAACAAGAAAACCACACAAAATGAATATTTGTAGAATAGAATTAGAGCAGGATTCTAAAATAAACCTATATTAAAAAGTACGTTTATATTAGCATATTGTTCCAATAACTTTTCGCACTTACATTAAAAAAACAAAACTAGTATTATATTAAAAAAGGTGAATTCAAGTTCTAATAACTAGTAGTTAGTGGATTTGCATAAATATCTATTATTTCTTGACAACTTATTATATATAAGAGACGATGAATTAGTTTTGCATAATGCCAAATTCCACATGTGTTGAGGAACTGACAGATTCACAATTACAAAACACAATAATTAGTAGAGGTACACACAATGTAACAATGCTCCAGTCCAGCAGGGGGGTAACATGGCGGAACAAACATTTCATTTACATCATAATTTAATGTCGTGCGGGGTACCAGAGGCTGTGACTACCGTCGCCATAGGGACAATGGCATAATAGAAGTCATGTGTCAACTAAAAGAAAAGGGGAGATTGTAATACCTCTACCTCACATGACAATCTGAGCCTAAATGTCAATATAATAGGCAGTCATCTATGTTCCGTCTTAATGCGCCTGTCAAACATCATACTTAGATAGCTTAACTAGCTATTCTAGATACAAGAGGAAGGTGAAATCATAAAGCCCTCTATAATATGGCGACTCTATCCACATAGGGAAAGGAAGACACGTAATATATTTTTGAGTGTGTGTGTGTGAGTTGTTGTGCCAGGATAGAATAAGGGGTCTAAACCAATTGACATGAGAAAGGCTAGTAATGTTTTAATCTGATGGAAAATTATATTTTGCTACTAACGTATAAATTTACAGATTAACTTGTCACAACCAATAGTTGATGAGAGTGAGAAAATTAGTTTAAAGGGTACGTAAATTAAACATGTATACCAGATACCAGACTCCTCTTCTGCTATTCACGAAGAATGAAAAAACGTGCAGAGCTCAGAGCATTTAAACAAACTAGCGACAAGCATATAATAATAATAAAGTCCGGAAATGAAATTCAAGATTATCCAATTGTAGAAGCGACGACCAGATGGAGAGAAACAGCGTTTAATAGCTCTTCGATACGGTCAGAATATGGCCAATCTAATACACTACCCTCAGTTACACAAAGGGTAACAAGATGGTGAGCGCGGGTCCTTATGAGACAGAGCGATCAATTAGAGATAAGATATACAACCATCGCTACAAGACCCTATTGATTTGACCGAAATCGAAGTAAAATGAGGCCAATTAATTATCATCGACCGAATCCGAAGAAAGGGTTGTTAACAAAAAGCGGCAAAAGCTCGCGAAATTTAATCCCCGAGTCAGCACGTTTACGACCCACATGTGGTGGCAACTGCTATACGGGAGTGTCTTCTCAATAGACGAAAGCAAAAAATGATTGGAAAGTGATCGTCAATGCACAATCATAAGGATCCAGAAATTGACCTCCCTAAAAAGGGGAAAGTGAATAAGGACAGCAAGATTACACCAGGCAAATACAAATAGAGTTAAGTGAATCAGAATAGTGCAGGGATACATCCATATCAAAGGTGGAGTAAAAAAGTGCGAACTCATAGGGACCCCAACGGTGTTCATGTAACACTCAAATCGCGTTTTCCAATCGAGTACAAATGAGATAGTCTCAACCTAATCCTATACCCAGCGGCTACTGATATATACATATAGAAAACAAGCCTCCCATCACACAAGGAACTATATGTGTGCAGTTAAAGTCACCCCCAAGAATAGATATCAGGAGAGGACGATAAGTGAAGGGCGGAAATTTTAATAGAGTGCACACATAGGCTCCTCTATTGAGAAACAAATTAAAACTGAATTCGACAATAAATAAAAACTGGAAGGAAGGACTTAGATCAAGCAATACAGATAATACATTCTATAGGTAAAGGGATACATCTGACTAATAGTGCTGGATTACAATGAAGAGTAACAGATCATACAATAATTAATAGACTGATATTATATAAAAATATTGCTACGTTGCTTAAAGTAATACGTCTCACACCTCACTGCTAAATACACCAAAGAATAACGAAGAATGGCTTGTACGGATTACGTATGATACATCTGACCATACGAAGCCAAATACGGGCTAGAGTCAAAGATTGAAGGCCGGAAGTGTGGATCTATACCAGCCAAACACAAAAATATGGAAGGATTCAGGAAGATAATAAAAATTATTAAGAATTTAAATAAATTAAAAACCTACTACAAACAACACGAGACAATAAAAACCTCCTACAAAATATTCCATTGTAAGTAGCGAAAAAAAGATAACAACGACAAAAAAGTTATAAATTCGATGAAAAATTTAAATATAATACCTCAGCAAAAATCAATTTCACTATACCTTTAAGAATAAAAATTAATTTTGAGAAGTCCCATTATTTACAATAGACCGCTACGTTAATAGTAAAAACATGCCTTTTCCATAGTCTCATCAGGATAACCAATCTCGCAATTCAAGGGATGAGGCTAAAAAAACGGAACTCTATTCTTGATAAGAAAGAGACTGGATAGTCTAATAACCCATAGATATTGTACAGCAGCGCTTAATAAGGCCTCTTCGACGCTTTTAATAAAATAAAAATATTATTTCAGAACAAGGATACTCTATCGACTGGTCCTAAAATACTTCCAGGCAACCATAGGGACTCGACACTTAGCAGCAACATACTAAACATGTTCCGCAAAACTAATCATAAAAAAACACAACGTTAACCACCACCTCCAGGTAAGAGCGCCGCAGAAAGGTGGGCTAATGTGAGACGCATCAACAAATACGCCGAGCCCAAATGTTGTTTTAAATGACCAGAAAAAGACCCGATAGCGGCACCGGAGGAGTAGTGACATGTTTATTCACCGATGAGCGAGCTTTCGCGCGGTAGGATTGTTATACCCCGACGCGAGGACTCGCGTTGTGTTCCACACGAGGTGGGAGGCTCGGGGGGTATACACATCGAAAGACGAGCGTCTACCCTTCGAGAAAGGGTTATAAGGGCGTGGATGGAAGAGATCAAGTATTAGTGGTTGATCGTAGTCTCTTGGCACTCCATTAAAATTAGCGCAACAGAAGTGTGGTACGCAGCGCAATCCAAACATAAGAATTGCTAACGAGAAAGAGAACACAAATATAGAGACACATAGACGCAATGTTTGGACTCCTTAAGCATATTAACTGCAGAGAGGGCATGGAACGAAGTATGGCAAGACAAGAGTTTATACTATTTGATATGCATGACAAATTACCGGCTATATGAAGTTGCGAAATCGAATAATGAAAAAAATAGGTACAGGTAGCAAAATTGACCAATTGACATTACGAAATATTCCTAAATATGGCGTGCAAACGCTTGTGAGACATTACATAGATAATCTACTAATTAACTAAAAATTCTTCCTTTAATTTCGAGATTCGTAATCTCTCGCAGGAACTTTAACATTCATCTCTAACCTACCATTTGAAGAGACATGAAGCCATAAGGACAACCGAGACACAAGAAGCGAAGCAGACCCAGTATAGCAGTATAGAACAAAACATTATTTACAAGAGAGACAATACGAAACTATAAGAGTGTTAATACAGTGAGACCACACTGTACCCACAATACCGCACCAGGTATTTAGACGTTACCACGCGCGGCTATAGATGCAAATGTCGCGCAAATCGGAAAAGAGGCCGCAAATTCATGAGCACTTAAGAAACAGCGCCGAGTGACAAGTATAGGAGACAAATACGACAAAGGCCAATGACTACCAATATGAACACCTATAGCTATGGAAGCGCCATGCTCGGCAACCATCACTTATCAGAATGGTAGGAATAAGAATCGGGTAATGTAGAGGATATACGATATCCGTCTTACTAATTTCCTTGACACTCAGTACACATATTTGGTACTAATACGGTAGACACTCAGGTGCATAGAAGAGAATGCAGAGAAAAAAAAGAGGGAATGCAATCCTACACACGATATCCTCAATGATCCATACGCAGTTCGAGTTCATAACAAGTGACCACATCCCTTGCAAAACATTGAGGAACCTGTGAGAGTCCAACCTCTAACAACGTATATGAACATAGTAATTGCCTCAAAACGGTAATTTAGAGATTGCCATACTTTTGAGGACTGATAATACTGTTATTAGTTTTAATTCTATTGTATAAGTGCCAATATCACGCATGTTCTTTCTAGTGATAACGTAAACAGACATGATGCCATAGCACACATTTCTCAATCTCAATTATCGAAGATAATTCTGGAGCATTACTGACATCGCATTAAGACATATTCGTTTTCAACTCACTACGCTGAAACATTTCTACCACTAATGTAGACGGGCTACGTGAGAAGACATAAAAATCAGAGCTAATTAAATCTCAACTGAGACTTTAACATGTTAAAATAAGAAGAGACATAGATCAAAAGCAGACCTACTATCTCCGTTAAATCACGATCATATAATCAGTAATACGACCACCTGTATGAGGGGCCTAACGGCAGATGGAGATTGCCAGACGGTGTGGCAGTACATTTGACTGAGCGGACAGTTGACGGTTCAGCGAGGTGACAATGAGGTGGCCAATTAGCCCTTTTTTGGGGACAAACACTAGTCACAAAGTACTACGGATCGTAGACCCAATGGTGATGGCCAAGTTGGTTGCTAGCCTAACAGTGAGACGCCTGTTAGACTGAACCGCTCCGTGGCGGGAAAACGCGGGGGCCGGGACAGTGCTCTCTAGCACAACAACGAACGGGATGGGAGGAGGAAAGGGGGTGGGCGGGAGAGGAGAGAGATGTGGGTGTGTTCCTGCCGGGGAGGTGTAACAGGGCGGCTCGTAGTGAGGTAGAACCAGCACGTTGGATCAGTCCCAGGGTGGCTACGGATCGGCGAGTATTGTGCAGGTGATGTCCCGCTAAAAGAAAGGGGCATTTGGCTCACGCTCCATTGTCACCGCAGACACCACACGTGTTGCCGCGTAGCAGCGTAGCTGCCGACACCCGGCGCTGGCAACTCACTGCTCGCCGCTCGAGCAGGCCGATGTAATGATGAAGAGACCGGAAACGGGTAAGGGGCGGGCGAACCAGGACCCGGCTTTAAGCAGAGGTAAGTCTCAGGGAGGAGTGGTGAGGCGCCCAGGGCCGCGCGGGCTGTCCGTTGGTAGAAGGTATCGAGAGGAGGAATAGCGAAGGAGTCGTTATAATGCGTGCCTGGGCGAGGTGAAGGGGGGGGGGGGCCGCATGGTATGGTATTGTGGGGGGTGGGGGGGTGGGGGGGGGGGGGGGGGGGGGGGGGGTTGTTTTGGTGGTGTTGTGGTGTGTGTTTCCGTCGAGCGAGAGTGATAAATGTTGGCAGGCAGGAAGTCGTTGACGTATCAATGGTAAGAAAGACTGCGGGTGATGGGCACTATAATAGATACAGAAGTGCTATAGATCAGATATTCAGTCCTCAAAGAGTAAGGTGGCAATCTCTAGGAAATGACGGGCGTTGAGCGGGGGAGAGGTATAGAGGCGTCTCATATTACCGGTGAAGGTGGAAGCTGCTTCACAGGTTCTCTCAATGGTGTGTAAGGTAGTGGTGTCACTGGGTGTGTATGAGGCGGTGGCGACTGGCGTAGGGCATGTGAGGAGGGTGGGGATGGGTATGGGTCGGGATGTGTTGGGGAGGGGGTGGGGGGGGATCTGGTGAGGTGGCTGTTGGCGGCCCGTCAGGGCAGTGGGTGCGGAGCCGAGGTCCAACCGTGATTGATTTGACCAAAAGAAGGAGAGCGAGGGCAGAGAAAAGAAGACGGAGTACGTAGGATCTCAAGGATGTAGGGGGGGTTGGCGTGAGTGTTGGGGGATGGGGGGTAGGATGAGGTTTGAGTAGGGTGTGTGTGTTTGGGCGACTCCTATGCCCTGTCCGAGGAGTCCGAGGCAGGCGGTTCGGCAGCGTGCTCAGGGTCTGCGGGCGCGTATGTCCCTAACATGTCGCGTAGGGCCCTGCGGCGCTTGTTTGCATGTGGCCAGAGAATTGTTGCATACGAAGCTGGCGATGCCGTGTAAGGCCGAACCTGGTTGGGCGGATTGGGTGGAGCAGGAGGGCTCGACGAAACACGCAGTGCGAAGTCTGGCCTAGGATACTGTCGTGCAAGTGCAAGGGTGGCCGCATTCGCGCCTGTCTGGCGGCCTTGGCAAGAAGTGGAAGGTAGTGAGGAAGTGAATGAGGTCGGCTGGGGGGGGGGAGGGGGATGTGAGGCGGGTAGTGGTTTGATTGACAATGGCCGGAGAAGAGGGGAGGAGGATGGGCGTCATGATGTCCGGCGAGGCAGGCGGATAAACAAAAAGGAGGAATACGGTATGTGGTCAGAGCGTGCCGTTGAGTTTAAGAACTGGTCATGATAGGGGCTCGTATTGTCAGTGCAAGATGATAAAGCGTGTGCGCCAAGCTGGCCATTGCGCAGTTAATATTCTAAGGAGGCGAACGAGGGAAAGGCGAGCGGCAGGGCCCGCGCCGGCCCCCCCCGCTATACGGGGCGGCCAGGGGGGGGGGGGTGGGGGGGGGGGGGGGGGGGGGGGGGGACGGGACACGCACCAAACCAGCACAAAGGGGGGTTAAAAAAATTGGAAGAAAAGCATATATGGGCGCCATTGGTCTCTTCTCGAGACGATCTATGGTTGATGGTCGCCGCGCCAGACTCGTGGCGCGCTGAATGTATAAAGGAGGCGCAAACCGCGCGCACAACGAGTCGTCTTTGCCGCCACGCGGAGTAACACGGGGAGCGTAGGAGAGGCTGCCTGGGTCGAGGAATCCGCCCGGGCGCGAGCTCCGGGAGCCTCGGGAAGTCAGCCGTCTCAGGAGCCTTGCGCGTCGGGAAGCCCGGCATGGCGGCGAGCGCCGCCTCGGAGAGACCCCCGCGGTGCCCGGGCGCTCGGGCATTAAAAACGGTAGGGGCGGCCGTTGATGGAGGCCTCTGCATCAGATGTGGAGGAGAGGTACCACCTGCTTGGGCTTGTCCGGAGGTGGGGACGAGTTGGGTCGGAACAGTTTGAGGGCGCTCTAAGTCTGAGTCGCCACTGGTGCCAAAGAAGAAGGGACACAGGGCGAGAGACCGCCGAAGAAAATTTGTTTATTAAGAAAAGGCGTCGAAGGCCGTGAAAGCTCTTCGAAGGCAAGGATCAGAGCGTACGGCGAGTCTTCTCCTAGAATAGTAGGCGCGAAGGCCGATCTCCGAAGGCGAGAGGTAACAGAGAGACGTGGGAGATGGCAAGAGGGCCGGAAGAGAGCCTGGCAACCAAATTTTGATTTCTTAAAGGATAGTGAAGATGGAGTTGGGGGGCGAGGATAGATTAAATTCATTACTAGTATAACGTTTAGTTTCGGCTACTACAATGGATATTTGGAGGGGTTTTATGGCTCGGTTTAGTGGAATAGAGGACTAATAATTTCTCGCTGGCATCCGTTCCGATATTGTGGTTTGCATGGGAGTACTGCCACGTCGCGCCAGAGGCAGACTAGCCGCTATGCTGTTTCCGTGGTACGATGTCGTATGGCGTGACGCGTACAAGCCAGTCTCGATCGGGGGCTAGCGGAGTGTAGGTGCTAAACTTTGCAGCGTGAGCAATATATATAATAAGTACTATAAATATTGTATCTGATCTCGGCAAGTGATCGCTGTTCAGGAGTCTCCGGCTTCTCGAGTAGAGAGTAAGCAGTATGCTGGCATCTACCTTGCCCACCAAGGTGAGGGACGGTGTGTTCAAAGAGGAGCCAGGGATGAGGCGGCCTTCGTTTAAAGACAACTACCGCCGGCCTTATATATTCGTGGGGACTTGTTGGGTTGGGGGAGACGCGGCAACAACCTGGTGTGGGGGGTCTAATTGATACAGATCGCCCGCGATGGATGAGTGGTAGAGGAATCTTGTCTCGGGAAAACCTGGTTGAGTAGATGAACGACGGCGGGACGCGCAGACTGGCCCCCGACTTTTGGCGCACGGCTTTTAATTGTGTAGTCGCATCTGCCATCGACCTAAGGGTTTGTTGTGTTGCCGCCGTATGGGTGGGCTCTATTTGAGCCGGCCGTGGATCGCTGCACTGTGTCCTTTGGAGTGGCCACTCGGATGCTATGTTGGCAGGGCGAGTCATCGTTTCCTCGCCATTTGTGCGTTTCGCTAATTGAGACCGCGGTGCCCGGTAAAGAGGCACGGGCACACTATGGTTGCTTAAGCGTGGCTGAACTGGGATAACATTTGCGCGAGCGTCGCCGGTGATTTGGGTATGGAGCGAAGGATGGTGGGTTGGAAAATTTTGTAAGAAGAGAGGGGGGTGGGGGGGGGGGGGGGGGGGGGGGGGGGGGGGGGTGGGGGGGGGGGGGGGGGGGGGGGGTTTTGGTGGGGGGGGGGGGGGGGTGTAAAAAAAGAAGAAGAAGCAACCCCTTCTCCGGACGACATGTGTTAATTGGATGTGCCGCATTGTTAACTTGGCGAAGCGGTCATGCAGTGGCGCGAGGATCTTCCGCTAAATCCTCGCTCAAACCCGGCTGCCGACCATGCCGGGATGGCCTGGTGGAACGGGAGGTGTAGATTGGGCCATTTCTGGACCGTCGAGAAGCGATTTAGGGGGCGTCTGTTATTCATCGCGTCGCCTACTGTGGATAATCTAGAATCATTCGTCTGGAGTTAGTGCGTGTGGCTTCGAGGGCTCGCCGTATCATTCGTGAAAGCATAAGAGAGTCTTGGGTAGTGCAGTTTATAAGTACCTTTTGGGGACATTTTGCGCACTCCCACAACTAAGTTTGGGAGCAATTATTGCGTAATTATCGTAGTAGTCGATAAAGTATCGGAAGAGTTTGTTGGTTTTTTGGAAAAAAAATTCTGGAATTACGGTAATACGCTGCGCGGGCTGGATGTCAAAGTGGTACGCTTTGGTCTCCTCTCCTGTGGGAGTCGAGTGCAAATGGTTATTTGTTGCTCGTATGGTTGCGACCGCGCGTATTAGCGACTTGCGGGAGCTACGTCATATGGAGTTGTGTGTCAGCGCATAAGCGGGAAGGGCAGTGAGAGCGCCATTCTATGTGACTTGTGGTTCAGAGATTCAGGGGGAGGATTGAGTAAGAGTAAAGACAACTCAGCTCGCCTGTTACTTTAAGATGAACTGAGCCGTAGTGCCATGTCCAGGTTCGGGTAGCAGGCAGCTGGCCCTGGCCGTCGGCGAGGCGACATGTAAGTTTGGAAGATGGTTGTCGGCAGTTGACGGCCTGCCCTGGGAGACAGGGCGGATGGTCTGTGTGGGATGCCTCGTACAATATGTTTGGGAGATATCGTGCAGTTCCCAACACTTGTGGCGGCAAGCGAGAGGGCAAATTAGTGCGGCCTAATGGCGTTAATAAATGTGGGGTGCAAGGGAGAAAAGATTAGAACGCTTCAACTAGGTTATAGACAGGATAGCCTTAAGCGTAGAGTTGTGTATGCGGAAAGAAGAGTGTTAGTTGGAGTGAAACGATTAGTGATGGAAATTAGAAGCGATTAAGTATGGTGATGTGTAGAATCCGCGGGCGAAAGTCTACTAGTCAAATAGTTCAATGTGGTTTTCGGCGCGCGAACCGATCTAGCGGGTGGGATCGATCATCGTGCCGGGTGCTGCGAGGACGCAGTTTGGTGGACGCCTTTGCGTCATAAACAGGGCATTGTTTTGTTTGGGGTAGTTGGTTTTGGTCTGTTTTGGGCAGTTTTCTTTGACTTGGAGAAGCTTAGGCAATACCGACATGGCGGTACGGCATTTTTAAAAACCCTTTGTTAGACTGGGGTTGGCCGGTGGGAACGCGTGCCTGTTTTTATAGCGAATGTTTATGGGGTCAGATAGACACTTCCGGTAAGGTAACAGAGTCAACAGCCTTAAGTCGCGATGGATTTATATTCAAGAAAATTGGGGGCGGCGTTAAGGAGGGGGGTGGGGGGAGGTGGGGGGGGGGGGGGTGGTGGGGGGGGTGGGGCGCCCATGGCAGTATTTTAAGGCTGAGGTGGTTTTGTCGCCATTGGCAATAAAGTGGCAGTTGTGGGAGCAAAGTGAGCACGCTTTTCCTGTGCCGTTCATGGCCTTGGCTTTGTGATGAGCTACGGCAAGATTATTGTAGGTTGTGCGACGGCATCGGAGTCGCCAGCAGGCTGAAGGCGTGGCAGATGACGGCAACTCTCTTTCGAACAAGTCTATTGGGGTCGTGTGGGGGGGCATCGGGAGTAATGGCATTTCGCTCTGCTTGCAGGGCCAAGACTACTGTCGTTCCGTGACTTCCATAGATTACTGGGAAGTAAACAGTCCCAGTATTTGTTGAATTTGAATGCTGCGTTGTTTTAGCGCGTGGTCTCGGGAGACCGTAAGAGTTTGCTGGGACATTTATTTGATGTTTAAAGTTCAGACTGGGGCGATGGAGTCCCCACATCAAACGACGAAGCGATGTGGGCATAAAAGCACTCAGGACGCTGGCTAAAGTGGGTTAAGCGGTGCGTCGCTTGGGGGCGTGATAGGGAGAACTTGATGGGGCGGGCTGTATAGAGGGCGGCTTGGTGAAGATGCGAACTAGATTGAGCAGGTCAGGTTTGTGTATCATCAGCGAGGGACCGAGTTAGCGCGGTTGAAGATGCTTGGTATAGGTGATGCCACGCATGCTGGGCATAGGGGCGAACTGGCTAGCTGGTGCGATTTCGTACGCATTCGCAGTCGTCAGGTCAGTCTGTGGCCGACGCGCGTGTGAGGCGCGGCCTCTCTGGCTACCGGCTTCGCGGGCGTATCGTTCTGGCATCGTGCGGCGTTCAGAAACTTCAGCTGGGCAGCCGGAGGCAGTGTTGCGCTAGCGCGACCTGGTGTTCATGCCCGGGCTAACCGTGTCTGTGTATGAAACCAAATGGCGTATTACAGAGGCCGGGTTGGGATGCGAGGATTGTGCTATGCGTATTCGACACGATGTGATAGTCCTGGGCAAAAGGAGCTGATTCCCCGGGCGATTTTATTTTTTATTGAGGTGTACGCCAGGTCGAGTTTCTCCCGAGGAAGATTCCCAGCCTTCGAATGGCCAATAGTGGATGGGTCTTGCGAAGTTCCGCTAAAGCGACCACGCGCCGCCGATGTATACATGAGAGGACGATTTAATGAGGTCTGGTCGCGTCGTCCATTGCCGCGCGTTCGCTTCGAGGGGGCTTTGAGGGCATCGTTATAGCGGATGCTGCGGCAAGTGGTGGGGCGTGTCGTGGGTATGCGGCATTTGTTGTGGAGGGGAGTGAACAATTTTAGAATTTGGTTGTGAGCGCTGGTGGAAGTGCCAGTGGGTGTTTATTTTGGAGTGCCTGGAGATTATACTCCAGTTTTTAAGATCTCTGTGAGTTTTTGTGTATCGTAGGGTTTTTTTTGGGGAGGTGGTCAGGGCGGCGTCTTCTTGTTTCATCATCGGTGCGACGGATTCCATGGGTGCTTGGGGATGAGTGGTCATTTGTGGGCCAGGCGTCGGTGGGCTATGCGGTCGGTGGAAAGCCGTCGTCGTGCAGATGAGATTTCACGAAGGCAAATTTTAAAAATTGAGTTCGATTATAGTCACCGCGCGTCGCCTTTTGCTGGGGATTGCCTGGTGCACGCTGGTTCTTGGGCCAGGAAAAGTAACTTGGCGGAAGCCGGGGCGGCCTGGGGAGATAGGCAGCTGTCCCGGTATGCCAGCGCGGGAGGCTGAGTTTGGTGTCATGTTTTGGGGGGGGGGGGAGATTCTAAATGCTCTTTATGTTCGGCAAGTGGAAGTCTTACGCATCGATGGACACTGAAAAAAAAAAATAATATTAGAATAAACTTGACGAGGACAGATTGGGTTCGGACCATGCTTCAGTAAGTCAAGCTGCGGTCCAGTCAGGAGCAGGGTGTTCGGCGATGGCGCCGCTGCTTTCGTATACGGAAGAGTCGTAAGAAGAGAGGAGGTCAGGTCGTGACGAGACTCCGGCGTCGGGTCAGTAGGCTGCATTGACGGCTAATTGAGTTTTGGTACTAAGGAGGGGAACGAACTCTCACAGTGTGTGAGGTTATGTGATAGCTGCGCACCTTAGTGTGGCATCACATTTGTGGTGAGGTTTCGCGAGGGATGGGGGAAACTAGGCCCCGTATCCGTCTGGGGGGCTCTTGTGATTATTGAAAGGGTGACACGTGTAGCGTTTTTTTAGTTGTATGGCGCGATAGTGCGGATGGAGTTTATTTGTTACGTCCGTTTGGTATACGCCATGGCGGATCTTGTTTGTAATGCGGCACGTTAGTGCACTTTTATGAATAGTTGGGCTGCTTTTGATAGATATCTCTTGATGAGAATGGGCTTTTAGCAGTTTTATTATATCATTTAAGGCGGATGTTGGTTTTGTCTTGTTAGACGGTATTATGCTATTTTAACAGGTGTGTTTGTCTTTTAACCGTGTTATAGTTTTTGAGGAGTATGTTTTGTGTTTGTCTTATTTGTGTGGTTTTTATTTTTTTTTATTTATTTTTATTGGAGGTGATAGCAACTTGTGTTTGTTTGTTTAGCAGTGGTATGCACTTTAGTTTGATACCATGAATCCATTTGATAGGGCAGCAGCCTATGGAGTGGTCTCGGGGGGTGGGGGGGGGGGGGGGGGGGTGGCGGATGGTGAATGATTTATCTCTTATCACCCTATGGGATTTTATGTAGTGGTTGTAATATATATTCAAGCCAGCTAATGACCTAATGTTCGATGGGGAGGAGCCTTTAAACGCATCAATGAGGAAGAATAAAATAAAGATAAAACAGCGCGGGACCCGAGACACACTGTTCTGGTCCAGGCGGCGTTGGGTAATGGGTGGTATCCTCTGCCGGATTCGAGCCGTAGCCCTAAGTAGCTGCGGCCGGGATTGGGGCTGCTCACTTCCGTTGGGAGGTTTCGATCGTGGACGGCTTTAAGGTTGCAGCGATCGACGTTTCGCTGATAGCTGTCGTGTTCAGAAATGCAAGATCCTCCCAGTAACCAGCATTGTTGGGGTGGGGTGGGGGGGTTGAGCCCCAGATGGGTTGTCTTGAAATCGTGCTAAGCTGGATAGAATTCGCGCGAGCTGCGCGGCTTATTCGTACGCACCCCAGTTCTCGCCGGACGTGGGCGATGTTGAGAGTAGCAGGGCAAATTTAGCTTGCGAGCGTCCTAAGGCGGTGGCGAGGGCATCCTATCGGGCCTAGAAGAGGATGGAAGTAAGATGGGTAAGAAGAAGGATGGAATGAGAAAATCCCTAGGGCGCCAAACTCGCGCTGCGCACCGAGTCCGGTGTCCCAGTAGTGGAACGAGGAGTGCCGGCGTTGCTATTTACTAGGACGGGGCGTGCGAAGAGCGCCTGGGTGGCGTATGGCTTTAATCGACGTCGGCTGACTTGCGGGAGGGGTAATCTGGGGAGGTCATTCCGTGATTCTAGGGGCGTGCTAGGAGCTCGCCGTGATGATTCGAGGAAAGCAGAAGAGAGACCCCCCCTGTGGAGACAGTTTTTATGTTCTACTCTTTAGCTATTAACCACTGCGGGCCACAACCAAGGTTGGGATCACATTGTCGTAGGTACGTAGTAGGCAAAATAGCCGATTATAATAAACCTGAGGCGCACTGGGGGGCAGGTGTAAGCGGTTGGTCACGGTGTTGTCTCGCTCCCGCTATGGAGGCGCCAATGGTATTGGGCTCGATGTTCGCCGCTAGTTTCTAGCGGACAGCGGAGCTACTGCTAGACGAGTGTCGCGTGGCATAGATGCGGCGAGCAGTTCGAGGCGCGGCTTACTTATTGAGTTTTGGGGCCAAATCGGAGGGGAGGATGTATAACCGGCCCGCCGTTTACTGAAAGAGGAGAATTGTTACACGTTGGTGCCCGTGTGGCGCGGCAGACGGGGTCAATAACAACTGTCTGGACCACTGATGAATCCATAACGACTATAGATTGCGCACAACTAGCCAGCCCAATGAGCAATGAACGAGTGCGGTTCACTCTTACGCGACCTCTAACAAATATGATGTTTGTGGAATCTCAAGTCAATTACCAAACACTGAGTGGATCAATCACAGCAACCGTATATCACCTAATATATAAAAACATGGCAAGAGGCGATAATATTAGAGCCTAAACTAGCTAGAAATGAATAGACACAAATAGCCTAACAATAGTTAGTGTAAAAATGACAAAATAATATAGAAGAAGAACTGCATCATAAAAAGATTTATATAGTATACTAAGAATCCATGCAATCTAGACTATACACAATATGCAATGTGGCATTTCTACAGCCGATAACCCGATCCACGAAAGTGGATCAACTTAGTTCAAGCGACCTTGAGACTGAGCAGCTCGATAGACGCTTCTCCTCCATAAACAAGCACCTCTTGCTGTCTTCTGTTATGATTTGGAATAGCTTGACAGACACTCACTAGTCGGATACGGAGACAATAATTTAAAAACCACGTTTAATTAAGGGCGGTTCCGGAGGAAATACAACATCATCCTAATTTTTAAATATCTAAATAATTATGTCTGATAAGACACTATCGACGGTAAAGGTTAAACAACAACCAAAACTTCTATACAGATTGATTTATATATCAATAAAAAATGGAGGTGCCTACCAGGTAGTATATTTAAATTAGCACATAACGTTATTCAGCTAATATCGACGATAACATAAGCATACAGTGACAACGTGCACGTACCTGTCCGTTCAGTCTTGGTTGTGTGGATTGACTACCAATTATTGGGCAGGTTGCATTCAAGTCTCGCACAGGGCTGAGACGACAGATACGATCTCGCTGTAGCACAATCTGAGGTTGTGGGCATGGGGCTCGTAATGGCCTTTTCGGATGACGTCTCAGGTGCAGGGCAAGGTGAGCGACTGTGCGTCGGCACGTGTCCGATAATTGACGTGGAATAGCAGCGCAGGGGGCCCGCAATATTATTTAATGAACCAATGGTCGTGATGTTTACACTGTGGCTGCGAGGAGCGCGTAAGGTTTCCTGATCTTTATTTCGAATTTAAGTACTAATCTTGGGATCCCAGCATCATGCAAGACCTGAAAGCGAGGTGTATAAAGCGTTTGAATTTACTGTAGAAGTTGTGAGTGTGGGAGGCTGCTCTTGGGTGCGGTGATAGGGTAGAAGGGCGCTTGGTTTGTGTTGATTAGTGTGGGTGGTTAGGGGGTTTTGGTTTTTGCGTTCTGGCTTATAGAGCCTTGGTGAGATCAAAGAAGGGCATTGATTACGGGGGGGCAGTGTTTGTAGGATGGTGTGCCGCTAGAGCGCCTAGGCGTGGAAGATGCTCGAGGAGCGTCCAGCCGATGTTGGCAATTCGACCTGGCGAATGGTCTTGCGGTAGCGGCAGTCCAGTCGACGATTTGGCGGATCTGTGGGCTGACGCCTGGTGAGCCCCGCAGTCTTTTACTATAGGCCGCGGTCATTACCGGGGCCTGGCATCTTACGAGGCGAATGAACTGCATTGCGATGCCAAATAATGTTGCTGTACGACGCTGTGATTGGTGCGATGGGGCCCTCGGGGGCGGTGAGGTGCGTTGTCGTAGTATAGAAAGCTAGAATGGCGGTGAGGTACAAGGCGGGGCGGTCGGAATCTCGGATGCTAGGATCTGTTTGTCGACTACGTGTAGAGATAGTCCTGCCAAGAGGGCTAGCCGCCACATCACCATTCAGTTTCGTCCCGTGAATAATACGGCCCTCCGAGAGTGTTATGCGGGAGGATGGGGGGTATGGTGTTTGTGGTGATGGGCCCGGGTATTTGTTGATCTTGGGTCCAAGGTTCCCTAAAGCGATCGCACCCAAACTTGTATATGAGAGGACTTTTTTATGAGTGAGGCTGCCTCGTCCGACTCAGCTTTCGACGGATTGTGAGCGCATCTACACTGGGATGGCTCTAAATGTGGGTAAAATGAAGGAGAAAAGGAAAAGAAATGCTGGAGTGCTCCGAGTGGGATGTGCTTGTGGTTTGTGGAAGGATCGCAATTTTAAAGTTGGTACCTATAGAAGATTAGACAGTGGTTTTTACAGCTGACATTATAAAGCCATGTTTTAAGTCTTTGTGTTTTGTTTATGGGTGCGCGAAGTAGTCACCGTTCTGTCCGTCATTTGGTGCTGGTGGGCGAGAGAATTACATAGTGGTCTCTGTGCATTTGTCCACGGGTCTGGCTAGCGTCGTGAATCGCGCTGCGTGCAGATAATGAATGCAGGCGAACAAATTTTTAAAAATGATACATGTAAGGTGGTCACCCGCGTGCGCCTTTTGGCTGCTCCTGGTCACGCTTGGTCTTTCCGTAGAATGACTGAGGCGGCTAGACCCGACCCTGCGCGGCCAGGCAGCCAAAGGAGGTCAGCGAGGGGGCGGTATGCGTCGCGAGGCGTAGTTGGTGTCCATGTTTAGATCTAAATGAGTTATGTTCGCGTGGAGTGCTTACGCACGCTGCATGGCAGCAGAGTGGGTTCTCGACTGCCCGCTGCTCAGAAGCAAGGCTGCGGTCCATCAGTGATCGGTGAGTCGCGATGGTCCGACCTTGCTATACGAGTAAGTTAGAAGAGAGGAGTCATCGGACGAGACTCCGCGTGCGGCATGACTTTCATTGACCCGAGTAGTTTTTTGACTAAGAGGGGATGACTCACCTCCAGTGTGTGAGTTTTGTGATACTCCGTGGCTTAAGTGAGACATCACATTATTGGTTGGAGTGTCGCATACTAATCCCCTCTGATCCGTCATGGACTCATGATTTTTAAGAGGTGACTTACGTTTTTTTATTACTGTGAATAGTGGGCGATGAGTTAGTTGTTTAGTGTACTGGGGCGTTTTTAGTGACGCGCAGGCGGATCTTTTTTAATCGATTTGAGGTCAGCTTTTATTAAGTGGCTGCTTTTTGGGTTTTGTTAAATATTCGTGTCATATTGAGATCTTTTTAAGCAGTTTTATTACAAATTTAACATGGTTGTTTAGGTGTTCTGGGTTGTTGAGGACGTTTTATGCATGTTTAACAGTTGGGTGTTTTGTCTTTTAAGCGTGTTAAATTGAATATTTCTGTGTTTGTCTTTTTATTGGAGTGAGTACACTTGTGGTTATTGTGTTTTATGCGTGGTATCACTTAATTTTATACCAGAATGCTTGGGGCCGCCCCCCGGCGCTTTCCATTTGAGCACTCCTAGGAGTGTCTCAGATGGTGAATGTTTTATGCTGCTTTCCTCTATGGGATAGGTTTTATTATGTGTTTTTAATATATTTCAAGCGCGGCTAATGATCGATATGTTTCGATGGGCCTTGTAAAACCGACAATAATAATAGGAATAATAGATAAAGTAATCCTTCCGTTTATTGTGTTTGCAGGAGACCGGCACTTGCCGGCCTGCAACTGACAGGCCGCAATGCTTCGTGAGGTATCGGATGTATACCGTAGAGACTGGGGGGAGGGGGGGAGGGGGGTGAGACGGGGGACGAAGCGGCATTACTTGCGATGCGGCTAGCGGAGGTGTGGGCTATACTTGCCCGTGTAGCAATATATATAAATAAGTCTGAGTAAATGATTGTATCTGGATCTCAGGCAGTATGTTGGCTGTGAGAGTCTCGGCCTTCCTATAGATGAACTGTAGCAATTCTACCTCTCGCCCCACGGGCAGTTGGAAGCGTGTTTCAAAGAGGAGGCGCTAGTAGGGCCCGTCATTAAAGTCAGACTTTCGGCCGCCCCTATATTGATCTATGGGGACTTTAACGGCACCAGCATACTGGGTGTGGGGCTATGTTATAGCAGACGCCCGGCGGGAGGTTAGTGGAAGAAGGATATTCATGGTCGTCGGAACTTGGTGTTGAAGTGATGCACCGGACCCAGACACAGCTTGTTCCACGCTTTAATGGGTGTATCCTTGCTGCTCATCGTCCTTAAACGTTCTATGTAGCGCGCCGGGATCGCTGGCCCACTTTCGCTTTGGGAGTCCACTTGCGGAGTCTATGTGGAAGCGATCACTTTTCCCCGATTGCTGCTCGCTGAATTGAGAGACGCGGGCTGCGCCGTATATCACGAGTCGAGGCGCACAATGAGGGTGCGTAAAGGCGTGCTGGGACTGGGGAGTAAATGTTCGGCGAGCTCGCCGTATTTGTGTAGGTCGAACCCCTTTCGGTCCGGACGGTCGAGTGTTAATTATTGCGCCAATATAGTCTTCGATCGGTGCATCAGTGTGCGAGGGAATCGGATCCTCTAAATCCTCGGCCAAAGCTCCGCGGCCACCATGCCTGTTTCCCTAGGTGGAACGAGAGTGTAGAGTTGGCGCATGTTCTGACCGTCGAAGGAGCGAGTAGCGGTTGCTTGCTCATGCGGCGTGCGCGTGACGTGGATGTGTTTGGGGAGAATAAAATTGATATGAATGCGTACGAGGGTATCATATGCGGTTTAGGCGTGCTCGAGCTCGCGCGTATGAGTTGCGGTGAAAGCAGAAGAGAGTCTTTGGAGATTCCAGTTTATATCTGAGCGGGGCCTAAGCAATTTCGCTACTCGGCCATCTGACAAACTAAGGTTGGGACAATATTGCGTTAAATTACGTATAGCAAAAATAGCCTATCATAAGCATAGCCTGCCCTCATGGTCAATGATGGGTACGCTTGTCTCTCTCCCCTTGTGGAGTCGCCAATGTATTGGCAGCTATGTTCACCGCGTCGATATGCTGGAGCACGTCAAGCTAGCTCAAATTAGAGTTGTCAGGCGGCAGGAGAGCGAACAATAGAGGAGCGCCATTCTATTGAGCTTTTTGGGTCAGAGTCAGGAGGATTACAACCTCCGCGCTTACGTTTTATGTAATGAACTGGACCTATTCCAGTGGCCTGAGGCAGGGTAGCACAGCTGTGGCGGCCCGACGACATTAATTAGTGAAGATGGTTGCGGTAGTTACCGCCCTGCAGGACGAGCAGTGGTCTGTTGGAACCTCTAGCAGAAGAGGCTGTATGGGAACTCGTCAGTTCGTCGCAACATTGTGGAGGGGCAGATGCAGGACCAATTATGCTCCCTGCTATGTATAAGAAGTGGGGCGAAGGGAAAATTAGAACCTAACTAGTATTGACGCGATAGCGCTGTAAACATATTTGTGTATGCAAAAATATTGGAAAAAAATGATATAATAAAGGATTAAATAATAGGTATTTAGAGAATCCCAGCAATCTACTAATCAAGTATTCAATGTGGTATTCGCCGCAACCGATACTAACGGTGATACCATCACTTTCTATAAAGAAAACAGAAGTCAAAATGACCGAATAAAGAATGACAAAATGACAGAGCCAGTGATAATATCTATAAAAGATGGCAGCCGATCACATGACTTCACGTGAAAATACTCACTTATTACATGACATTATGAGCTTGAAAGTTTATTACTGCACTCACAAAAATACGCCACCTACCTCTATCTTGAGCTAGTTCTATCCAGTTCACCTCATCACACCCTGAGCTAGTTCTATCCAGTCCAACTCATTACACCCTGAGCTAGTTCTATCCAGTCCAACTCATTACACCCTGAGCTAGTTCTATCCAGTCCAACTCATTACACCCTGAGTTAGTTCTATCCAGTCCAACTCATTACACCTGAGCTAGTTCTATCCAGTCCAACTCATTACACCCTGAGCTAGTTCTATCCAGTCCAACTCATTACACCCTGAGCTAGTTCTATCCAGCCCAACTCATTACACCCTGAGTTAGTTATATCCAGTCCACCTCATCACACCCTGAGCTAGTTCTATCCAGCCCAACTCATTACATCCTATCTCTATCTTGAGATAGTTATATCCAGTCCACCTCATCACACCCTGAGCTAGTTCTATCCAGCCCAACTCATTACATCCTATCTCTATCTTGAGATAGTTATATCCAGTCCACCTCATCACACCCTGAGCTAGTTCTATCCAGTCCAACTCATTACATCCTATCTCTATCTTGAGATAGTTATATCCAGTCCACCTCAATTAAAGAATTCTTGAAGTTATGGAAACTTTACTAAAAAAACCCAAATATAATGTACTTGCTAAAGTGCTACCACAGCTTAGCTATCGGAGAGCACGAAATAAACATAATTGTACAAAATACACTTAAGCCTAAGAAAAGAAGAAAAAACTCATAATATACTATAACTATTTTGAAACAATGAAGAAATAATGTATATAGTGGCTCAATAAAGATGTTTGCTTTATTTATATCCCATAACCGTATTGTACCCTACCTCTCCAGCCGGCCAGTAATATACAAAACTAAGTACATTTTCTTCCTCTTCCCAGAGGTCTGTTAAATTCTCATATAATTATACTAATCCTAATACACTGTGAGGCGTTATTAGAAAGAAAAAAAATTAATAAATTTCAAGTACAGTCCAATCACAATATAAACATATATATAAATTTTATCCTCATTACATGTCCATACCATCTATGAAGAACAAAACACATTTACAAAGTTATGTAGATTTTTTTTTTAAATACCAATTGAAGCTCTAGACTGAATAATAAAAAATAAAAAAATAAGGTCCTCAGTAATGGAGGCGAAAATACAAGTCGTGTCCCCTTGAGGAGCAGCTTAGCGGCTGAGAGCTTTAGCTATCTTTACGGGACCAATCACACTTACTTGCCTGGGTAGATCCGAGGATTTTCTTTGACAAATTCAGGCGGAACTTTAAGTTACCAGTAACAAAAAAAAAATGAAGTCTATCCAGAACAGTATCGGGCTCACCATTTAAGTTTTTTTTTCATGGTTGAAGTCAGACGAATTTCCGAAAAAATATCCCAACATCCGCTTAAACGCGCGTAAGAAAAGATTTATTATATTTTGAAGAATATAGAAAAAAAAAAGTCCTTTTTTCCGGCCTTATTATGGTCTACACCTTCTTAACAGGCAATAATAATCCATGATGCGTGTAGATTTCCTTGGATGCTGACGGACTCAAAAAACTCACACGTCCTCTCACCTCCATCACTTCCAAGCCCAATGTCCTCTCCCGAAAATCCTCCCGTCCGGGCCCACTTTTCGAGCGTCTTCCCTGAATTACCCGAAAGTCGCCCGAAAAGGCGGTAAGATTCCCGCAAAAAAAATAATCCTAACTCCTAATATAGCATTCTTATATCATGTACAACATTAGGGAAAACGCTTAAAATTAACAATAACAAAATTTTGATCAATAAAACAATTACAAAAAATTATTGCCTTCCTCCAAGACAAAAATTAGTATTATTATTATTATTGTTCAACGGCCCATCGACACATCTAGGTCATTAGGGCCTTGAAATATATTATAAACATAATAAATCCCCATAGGGGAAAGAGATAAAACATTCACCATCTGAGACACTCCATAGGAGTGCTCAGATGGCCTCTTGGTATAAATTAAGTGATACACCTGCTAAAAAAAAACCACAAGTGTATCACTCCAATAAAAAGACAAAACAAACATATTAAAATATAACACGTTAAAAAGACAAAACATGTTAAAATGATAATACGTTAAAAAGACAAAACATGTTAAATTGTAATAAAACTGTTAAAAAGATCTCAATATGAGATAATATCCAAAAGAGCCACTTTATAAAAGTGACTCAAATGGCATTAAAAAGATCCGCCTGGCGTATAAAACGGAGTAAACCAATAACTCCATCCGCACTATCGCGTAATAAAAAACGTAAGTCACCTTTAAAATCAAGAGCCAGACGGATAGGGGCTAGTTTGCGACACTCCACCAAAATGTGATGCACACTAAGGGGAGTATCACAAAACTCACACACTGGAGGTGGATCCCCTCTCAGTAAAAAACTATGGGTCAATGAAGTATGCCCGACGCGGAGTCTCGTCACGATGACCTCCTCTCTTCTAGACTTTCGTATAGAAGAGGGCCATCGCGACACACCGTCCCTGATGGACCGCAGCTTGTTCTGAGCAGGGGTCGAGACCCACTGCTCGTGCCAGGTGCGTAAGACTCCACGCCGAACATAACCCTTTAGATCTAAAAACATGACACCCAGAATCGCCTCCGGAGGCAGGCGTGCTGCCTCCTTGGCTTCCTGGTCCGCCAGTTCATTTCCTGGAAGACCAGCGTGACCAGGAATCCAGCAAAAGGCGAGCCGGGTGATTAATGAATCAATTTTAAAAATTTGCTCATGTATCATCTGCAAGAGGGGATTCCAGGAGTAGAGAGTGGACAATGCCAACAGAGCACTCATGGAATCCGTGCAGATGAGGACAGAACGGTGACTATTTCGGTAAACAAAACACAAAGATTTAAAAATGGCATATAATTCAGCCGTAAAAACACTGGTTTCTTTAGGTGAACCAAATTTAAAATTGGATCCTTCTACAGCAAAAGCACATCCCACGGAGGTTCCAGATTTAGAGCCGTCAGTGTAGATGCGCTCAAATCCGTGAAAGCGAGTGGAGAGGAGCTCATTAAAGGTCCTCTAATATACAAAGGTTTGGCTAGATCAAAATGGCATTGAGGTAGACGTATCTTCCAGGGAGAAACACGACCTGGGGATGTGGGGATAGCCTTTGGCAAAACTATTCCACACGTGTCGAAAACCGATAGCATCCTGATCCCAACCGGCCTTGTACTACGCCATTTGGTTTCATACAAGACACGGTTAGGGGGATTAAACACAGGACGATAGGCAACATGCTGCTCCATGCAATGAAGTTTCGACACGTAAGATGCCAGAAGATAGGACCGCCGGTAAGATAGAGGCGGCTCACCGGCGTCGGCACAGATGCTGACGACTGGACTGGTACGAAAGGCACCAGTAGCCAGTCGAATGCCAGCATGGTGGACACTATCTAGCATCTTTAAACGCCGAGGGTCTAGCTGAGCCATAAACAAAGCTCCCGTAATCTAGTTTAGATCTGACCAGGGCCCTATACAGGCGCATCAAGGTTTCCCTATCAGCACCCAGGACCGGCCGCTAACCACTTTGAGCAAATTCAATGCCTTGATACACCTCGCTTTAAGGTCTTTGATGTAGGGGTCCAAGTTAGTTTAAAATCGAATAAAAGTCCCAGGAACCTTACGGTCTCGGAGACAGGTAAAACAACGGTGTTCATTAAAATATTGGGGGCTGGCTGTATTCTGCGTAATCTATGGAAGTGGACGACAGTCGTCTTGGCCGCAGAGAAACGAAAGCCATTACGAGATGCCCACAACCATAGATTGTTTACAGCGAGTTGTATCTGTCGTTCAGCCCTGTGGAGACTTGATGAACTGCGATAAATTACGTAGTCATCCACAAAAAGGCATGAACGAACAGGTGAGTGCAGGTTGTCCACAATACTATTTATCGCGATAGCGAACAACGTACAGCTCAGAATACTACCTTGAGGCACCCCATTTTCTTGAATAAAATCATCGGATAAGGTGTTATTCAACCTTACCCGGAAGTGTCTATCCGACATAAAATTAGATATAAAAGTAGGAAGGTTTCCTTGAAACCCCCAATTAAAAAGTGTTTTCAAAATGCCGTACCGCCAGGTGGTATCGTACGCTTTCTCCAGATCGAAGAAGACAGCCAGAAGATGCTGCTTATGGAGAAAAGCGTCACGAATAGCCGTCTCTAGACAGACAAGGTGATCCACCGTGGATCGGTTACGGCGAAAACCACATTGAATATTAGATAGCAGATTGCGGGATTCTAAATACCATATAAGTTGCTTATTAATTATTTTTTCCAATATTTTACATACACAACTAGTTAAAGCTATCGGTCTATAGCTAGTTGGCTCTAATTTATCTTTGCCACTTTTATATATAGGTAAAACGGTTGCTTGCCTCCATAGTGAGGGGAACTGATGAGATTCCCAAATATTAAACAAAGGGTGGACCAGCTCCCGCCCAAGGAACACGGAAGCCGGCGAGCATCCAGTCGACTCGTGATAGGCGGAGTTTAAACGCCATATTCAAGAAATCTAACTCTCTATCCCACTTCTGTTGTACCTGATTATGAAAAATAGTCAGGGCTATTCCCAGGTTCCTGTTAAACCTTTCTACATGGTTAGGTCCCGGATGGTAAGGACTGG
>JBCFYV010002302.1:0-39448 GCA_039000515.1 Timema cristinae
TCCTCCTCTTCTATTTATTTCTATATATTTATATAAAAAATGTAAATGCTTTAGTCACTGTATTATCTTACACAATAATCAATGTAACATTGGTAGGATAGTGGCAGAAAAAATGTCTGAAGGTTATCGAGATGATTCGCACGCACTCTTTGGTTTGAATAATTTCTTGAATATTGGGTTTAATGTTTGACAGAGTACACCACAAATCACTTTCCACAAGTCGACAAAGCTGTTTAGTTTTTATGAGAGTCACAGTTGAATATTCGGTGGTGTTAAATGTGACCACAAAGGTTTTACAAATGAGCTCTGACAGTTATCTCCAGCTTTATGAGCAATTTTAGAATATTATTTATTTGTTTTTTACACTATAAAATAGCATAAGTAATTAGGATTGCCAAATCTGTTCAACTCTGATTAAAGGACATTTGCCTAAGGTGCGGACAGATTAAGTGAGAGTTTCCGTTTGTTGTATACTTTTCTTCTTGTAAACTGTCATTATTGTTCATAATATTAGTGTAGTAAATTCTATGAGGGCTCCAGCATGTATTTTTTCTTGTGCAGGGGTTCCTTTGGTTTAAAATGTTTGGGAGCCTTTTGCCTAGGGGGAGGGTAGAGAAAAGATTTGGGGGAGAATCCTATAACAAGAAAATTTAAATAGCAAATTGTGTTGATTTAAAACGTAATCTTTTAAAATATTAATGCCAGCATTAAAATTAGAAAAAAATATATTAGACCAGTAAGGTTCACTCGAAACTCACTATAACTCATTCTTAATATTTTAAATAGTTTAGTAACGTCAAACGTTCTTGAATTTCTTCCATGAGTATAATGCCATTTGATGAGAAACTTTTTTAATTGAATAAAAAAGTTATAATTCCAGGATGCCCATGATCAATATTCAAGAATTATTGGGGTTATTTATAGTAGAATATATATAAAGATAGATAACTACATGGCATCAGCTCACAAAAGAGCCTTTCCAAACGAGAAGCCACCGTCCGTTGGCAAATGTAGTACCAAATTTCGTGGATCGAGTGTGTCATGTAGGCAGCAGGACAAATCCACTGGACGTTTATCTCGGTTGTTTAGAGTAAAGCCGCTACATTTTAATTCAAGAATCTCCTCATTTGTCCAACCGATGCAGAGTTGACTCCGTTCCAAACTCACTGCTAAACAGAAAATCTGGAATCGCCGGGGATCGAACCCAGAACCCTTCGATGTGTAGCTAGGAACGCTGACCACTAGACCACAGAAGAGTTCATACACATATGTAAATATATATGTATATATCTATATAGAGAGAGAGGAAAAACGTATGCACAAAAATACTGGCCTTAACTCGTGGTCCCTTCCATCCCACCTTAAGAGGATATTATCAGAAAGCTCAATGCCAGTTCTGAAGTTGCGCATCCTGTGCGCGTGCGAGGGAGGTGGAGCTTAGACGAATACGTCAGAGACAAGTCATCCAGTATAGAGAGGAAATACTCGGTGAACTGACAATCGCCTAGTCCTCTTTTACTCTGTCATTCTTTCTTCAAGAGACAACACTCACGAGCACACAGAAGGGATGTGTAATTATCTTGGGGAGGACAGCAGTGTAAAGAAAGAAAAGAATAGTAAAACGGCATTGTACTCTTCGTTTGCTCTTTCGCGTTCTTACAGGCGCTGGACTGGTCGTCTTTGTTTAACCCAAAGGTCTCGGCCCAAGCGTGTTCCTTTTTCTACCACCTAAGTAAAGTTGCCATTTTGTAGCTCATAAACGTAAATATCTATTTTCAGAAAATAAAAATACTATATTTTATACCATTCACTAATCCATCTAGTAAAAGTAATATAACCTAGAGAAAAAAAATGATTGAGACTTTATTTTGATGAAAGTGTTAGAATCTACATTAGGCCCCTGTGCCCCCGTGTAACGATGAACCATCTATTTAACGTCACAAGTCTTGTTTCAATCGTGCGGGAAAACCAATAATTTTATGGCCGTTGTAGTAATAGTAAAAAAAAAATTAAAATTGTAAAAACTCTTAAAACACTTTTAGCAAAACATGAAACAGTCGACTAATGATTTTTTAAAATATATTTTGAGTTAACAAGGGTTAATTATGTTAGATTACAAAAATCGTTCAAATTTATTTCTATAAATAAATATTTATATTGGTTAGAAGCCCCCTTTCCTTTGACACGTTGTGGCATTTTGAAGTGGTAGAGCATATGTCACGACTTCAGATCCGCATGATCTCGAGTGATTTTAGACAGTTGAATTGGTAGGTAACGTTGAAAACTGTACTCTAGACTAGGGCAATGCCACCACATCTCGTCCAAACACTAATTTATAGTACATGTACAAAGTGTATTCAATTTTACATTCATATAATAGCAAAAACACTTTTAGTTTCCTAGGTTAAAAGGCTAGACAATGTTAAATATTTTGAAATATATTTTATGTGTGACAAAAGCCACAAAACATATTTTCCCATAACATAGTAATTTATTACTAAGGATAACTTTTTTTTTAAATCTGGAACAGTCTTCAAGTCTTCATTACATCTTGTCTTCATTGGTAATCAAGTTAAGATTTGAATTTCAGTTAAATTTATATTAGGGAAGTTGTACACTTTAGAACAGCCGGTAGGTAACGCGTGTGCCTACTGATCTAGGGATCACAGGTTCTAATCCAGGCATGATTGTAAGTATATCATTGGTTAGTTATTATCGGCTGGAGAACTGGGTGATGTTTTTGCTCTAGAATTAGTTTAGTTTGTAGAAAAATCAGTGTGTTCATAAAATGTGCGATAAAAAATTTCAAATAAAAAAAAAACTATGGTCGTAATTTATAAAATAGAATTTTTCCATATTTTCATTCAATTGCTAGTGCCCTTCACTTTAAACCCTTCTCACCCTTACTCCATTATAGTAATGATTTAAATTAGTGAAAGATGCTGATATCGCAAAAAAAAAACTTACGATAGGCCCAGCTTTGCTGAGCACCATTGAATTACACTACTGATAACAGTCAGGAATGTAAACTGATGTAGGCTTTTTCTTGAAAAAGCAAAGGTGATCTCTTTTAGCTATTAGTGTTGTGTTCTTTATTTTAGTGGAATCATACATTCTGTTTGGGTTGTTGTTTTATTTTATTTGTTTATCATCACACCTTACTACCCTTTAGGGGTACATGCATGTGTATTAAATGTGCTAACTAGTTAGGGATAAGAATGGTTCAATTTAGAGGAAGTGGACTTACATTTGCGTGAAGGGAGAGTGAAAAAGTGTTTATGAAATACCACCCTCAGTACAACCAACCAAAATACGAACCCAAGTTCTGCGTCTGTGGCAGTTCAGTTTATTTCAAGAGCGATGCCTTAAAGTTTAGACCATGCGGATACCAAAGCAGGTTGTTTGGTTGTTTTGGCAAGATTGTTATATAATGTTTGATCGTAATCATATTCATGTTTTTCTATACTCGATTAAATATTATTTATTTGATAATATTTAATGTTATCGTATACATTATTTCTGTTGTCAACATTCCTTTTTCTCAACCAACACAAAGCCTACAGCGATGAATAAGGTCTCAGTGGTTAGGATTTTTTTTTTCCGACTTCTGTCATAGCATACTCAGTTTACGTTAAAACACATGGTTTTTTATTAAAATGTAAGTTAAAATAAAGTTGCTTTTGCAATGACTATCAATATGTCTAAGGGATAGACGCTTTCAAGAGCTGGATTGTACTTGTCAAATGCTGTATTTACTCATGGACAACTATATGTAGCTTTTTCAAGAGTCCTATATCTAACAGTATTTTCATATCAATTACCGAAAATTAAGTAGATGCCTCTAGCAGATGTTTGAAGTGATCTTCCACTGGCCAATTTTTTTAAATTAAAGGCTTTCAAAATCCATTAGTAGTATTTATAGCAAGAAAATTCTTCAAAATAAAAACCATTTTAAACTTAGCCTATCTTGAGTGGCCCTTGCCTAGATTTATTTATTTATTTATTTAGATGACTCTAGAAGCTATTTATAGCGCTTCCACACTGATTTTTTTCTTACAGTTACATTATTCTAGAAGTTATAGGGTGTGGTCTTCTCCAGTTAATTTTTGAAAATTTAATGCACATAGAAATCATTTGGAGTTCTATTTAAGGCAATCTTTTAGTTTAATATTCAATACTATCGAAGTGTTTGAAATGTATCTAGGAGAGAGAAACTTCTTTCCATGGGGGGCTAATTCGTCCCATGTGCAGTGCCCCCCCTTACCCTCGGTTCCACCACCACTGACCCAAAGTTTTTTATAATAATATATTTAAATATAGCTTTTCTTTATGGAAGCTATTCAGAGTAGTCCATTCCCGGATTTTTTTATTCCATATCTTTATATTTTATTAAGAGTGATCAAATCATAAGACTCTGGAAGTTATTTAGAGCTATTTTTAAATTGTAATAAGAATTATATGCATCCTTCTCACACGAAGCAATGATTTCTTACAGTTGTGTGTGTTGTGTGTGCGTGCCTGCCTCATTGAACACAATATTTGAAGGAACAAAAGGGGGGCCTACCTGTGCCCTTCTGTGGACACGTCTATGGGAAAAAAACTGGAAGTTTCAAAATGTCTCGGTAATTGTAAAATTGCGACTAAATTAGCTAAGAAGTTTGTAGTTGGAAAAGCATCAGTGACAGAAATGAAATTAATTCTAAAATGTAATTTTTTGTTTTCTCAACATTAATTTAATCTCTGAATAGTCGTCGAACATTGGAATAGTAATTGTTTGCCAAGTTTAATGGGGCACTTTTTTTGTGGCTAACTCAAGAAAGGGGTAAAGGAATGCTAATAAATGGCCCCCTGATCAGATTATCCGGAATCTCGGACTACCAGAGTTTTATTCTAATTGGTTGAAGTCAATTAAAGTGTATTTAAAGTTTGGCCTAGGATGTTTATATTAGTTTGCATAGTTTTAGATAAGTTCACTTACACAAAATAAATTTATTGAAATAATTTTTTTCTATAGATAAAATATAAATAAATAAAAGTTAAAACTCCTAATGGTTTTGAAATTTATTACAAACATATGTTTATTTTATTTTAATATTTAGTGAAGAGCCAAATATTTTGTTTAATGTTTTTGATTTACGTATTGTTTAATATTACAAACAAAATGGCAATTTTCCATTTCCTATGAAAGTGACTTTAAGGTTACTTTACATAAGCGTTAATTTCCAATTTTGATCATTTCTCCGCTACTATTTGAGATACGAAAATACTTATAACTGTATTTTTTTTTTTGTACTGTTAAAAATAACAAATATTTTATTCGAAACATATTTCAAAAAACCAATAGTTTCTGAGATATAAGCAAATATAAAAACATAAATTTGGAGATCTTTTAAATATGAAATTTATTGTTATGCTCTTTGGTGGACAAAGATGTTCCCCTTTTATTATATTTCTGCAAGTGTTCCGAAAAACCTAATGCCATGGAGTAAGGAATTAAATAGCTAGCAGTGTATATTATTTCCTTTATGACCTTTGGTGGAGTGTTTCTGTAAAAATATGGGGAATCTATTATTTCGTTTCACAACTATTACAAGTTTTTAGTAAATCAGTCCATTTTAATATGAGAGATGGAGAAAGACTGTGCGGTGCACCGTCGTCCGTACCATTTATTTTTAATAAGTAGAGTAACAATGTTGATTGCACATTGGTGTGTATTTTTAAGGTTTATTTATTCTTCCAACTTCCTACATATTACCTAATTTTTAACAACTGAGATTATCTTCCATTATCTTTGAGAATATAATTAACGAGCTGGCTTGTGTACTGAGTGACTCAAACGCTCAGCCAATCTGATGCCTTTATTCATCTGTTGCTACTTTTCGTATTTTTTACATTGGGTGAATCTACAAAAACACTATTTCAATCGCTGAAAATTTTATAAAGTCACCGGTGATTTTATAAAATTACCATCAGTCACTGGTGAATGTTAATAAGCTAAGTAAAGGTTTGATTAGTTTCGAGTTATGTTTTATAATATATTCAGTCTAACATATCTTTTATAAAATCAATGGTAGATGTAGAAAATACCATTGAGGTTTCATACTTTCACCAAAGTGAATAGGTATATTAAAAAAATTACTGATAAATTACTTTTACTTTTGGTGATTCTATACATTCACCAGTAATTTTATAAAATAATAAATTGAACACATTCGCATTAATATATTCAACATAAATCTCTTCATACTATAGTTATTATATGAAATTTAAAAACATAGTTGGATAAAAGTTTTCGAAATGTCAATATACGCTCCAAAACAATCATTTACCCGCATTTGACCACTTAGAAATGTTGTGATTATTTTATTAATTAGTTAAAAAAAATTGTTTTATATAATTGTATGGGAAGCAAATAGCAATTTATTTGACACACCCTTATATAGAACTCTATAAAACGATCACAATCACAATAGAATACAAGACATTTTAGTTTAGGTAACTTTTCAACAAACACAGTCGACAATTTTAATTTTATAACTATTCATAATTTTAGCGATTATATATTTTGTTTTTAGCACATAATCACGAAACGATTAAATAACAAGTCAAAATTGAGGTAAGGGGAGTTTAGCTCTATATTTGCGTCTGAAACCTAATAACTAAAGCTTTCGCCTCACTTTAGGTTTTGAATTGGAATTCTCAAGGGCCATTGCCTTACATTTGTCAGCCTTTTGTTTGTCTTCAATAGCCTTTGTTATGTAAGGTGGATTTCTAATCGGCATGGATCGTCTGCGTCTTGGATCTACAAGCTCTGGCAGGAGACAATCTAGATAGAACTGGCTCAGTTTTTTCTCCATGTGGCTAGCCCAAAATGCATCGTCTCTGAAAATCTTCTCGAACTTTATACCCACATTTGTCCATAAAACAAATAGAAAGTAACTTCTCCTGGTCACGTGAAGTTGGCCTTTCACTTGATAGTAGTGTGTTTTTTGTTAATGCACGTAATTTCTTTTTTGTCCTTGCTTATGTTCCAAAAAGTAAACTTTCTTTTTAAAACAGCTTCTTCTGGTGTCATGTTCCTTGCTGAGGGTGGACACTTCACTTCAATAATGGTGTCAGATCCTATTAGACCATCGGGAGTTGCTCCCAAGTAAGATAATTCCGGATCAACAAAGAGCCCACAAGGCTCAACTTTAACATTCATTTTATTTTCAAGATCCAATATAGCATTCTTCTCATTATCTCTACCGTACAGCATTGCATCTGTGTCAAAATCATCATAGAGCATTCCTTGAACAGCCTTTTCACAAGATGTGTGAGGAAGTCGTCGACTTACGGGTCCAAAGTTAGAGGCAGTGAGCAGCTTTCGCCGTACTTCTTTCCATCGACCACTATTTCTTTGGAGAAGTGTCTCTCTTTCAAGCTACTCACGTTGCTCTGATGTGCTTGGTAAAGTAGCAATAAATCTAATTTTCTCTGTATCAAATTCTTCCGTAACCATATTAGGCTTCTGAGCACAAGGCCCATAGTCTTTGTCATTATTAGTCAACCTAGGTCTAAATGGGTTCTTTTTCTTCACTTTTGCAGGCAGACTTCTTGTTCTTTCAATTTGACGAAGTCTTCACATCTCCATCTTCTTAGTAAACTTCCCGGGACTAGCTTGGTACATTACTTTGTGTATTTTATATAGAGGAGTTTTAGTATTGTAAGAAACTACAGCAGTATGACTTCTAGAAGAGTAGGAACTCTTAAGGCAAAAATTAACCCTTTTCCCACCGATAAGGTAAGACAGTGGTGCACAACCCATGGCCCGCTATGCCATTTATTGCGGCCAGCCGACTAAATGAAATTTGCAAAATAAATTCCTAACATATTCTCATATTACTTAGACTAGGTTGTCAGCGAAATATGATTAAATGCTTTTGTCCCTTAGTAAAACTTTTAAAGTTTATACTTAGTAAGTCTACCGATACTTCAACAGCAGCTATAACATCGAGTCCGTTTATTTATGGGGGCTTTGTGAATAATTGTTTGGTAGCCGTATCTTAAAAACCTTGTGTTAATTGCGTGAAGAAGTTTGAGGGAATATGTCTTAATCGAATATCTATGTAACGCAGTGTCACAGATATTGCACATATTATTGCAACGAAATATTTGAAAATTTTAAAAAATTGGCATCTATTTTTTCACTAGCCATATATGAGTTCTCTGACATAACATCAACCGTTCAAATGAGCATATTTGCTCCAGGTGTGACGTAAGAATTCTAAATTTATTAAGAACTCGTCTTTCTGTACTCCATGGATGGACAGACCAAGGGTTCTGACCTGCTGCAAGGCATCAAATGATATTTGTCTAAATTTGTCTACAATGATTGGAGCAAATAATGGAATAGTGTCTCTCCTCACAAAAAATCTGTGATAACTTTGCCACGCTAACATACTTATTGCATATCACTGCATTATAGGCTTACACCAGTAAAATTTGGCTGTAAAAGATCTGGGATAAAGAAATCTGATACGGACATTAGTGCAAACAGAGAACTTCATTAAATCAGAGGACTCAATCACCGACAGTTCAAAGGCTACCTTGATGAAATCGAGACCAAATATGGTGACCGGGTTTACTGCAGCAGAGACAAGGTTTTGACTAGATTTGGATAACTTTCAGAGAAATCAAGAGAAAAATAATTACCTCTTAGATTTAGCAAACAATGTATCAGTATTCCAGGCAAAACTAAGATTATTATAATTTGAAGTTAAAAATGTACTAATTTCTGCGCTGTAAAGAAATGTTTCCCTCACATGAAATTTATTCCAGCTAGAAGTATGCTGGGCACATCAGCCGAATCCAGGAAACTTTTGAGAGAAGATTTGTGATTTAAATTGTGACAAATTCCTATTCAAGATATTTCCCAAACTCTTATTTTGATGTTAGGTTATGAAGGAGTTTGGGCAAGGGAAATGGTAGAGTCATTCTTTACAAAATTAAAGTAAGATATTATTTTCAATATTTTTGATTTTTTTTCTTTCCGGGGGGGGATCAACCCTATCGCCCCCTCCGGAATCCACCACTGTTTAAGATATGTTGATGATCGTGATGATGCTATTTTTAAGCACTACATATTATGTACGTATATATTTATTATATTTGGGCCACCTTGCCCCGGAATAATACTAGCCTCGTCGTTAAAACAAAGAGCCTATACTGTGCATCACTTTTGTGCAAAGGAAGACTTATTTTTTTATTACAAGGTACTATTGCAATCTATTCAATATACAAATAAACTTATTTTCCTTTTGTAAAAATATTGATCTGATTACGAACTTTTTTTTAAATAGTCATTGAGCTTATTTAAAGCTTGCTCATTCTTAGTTTGGTTTTATGATTTGCAATGGTAGAGTCTGGTAAGAAGGGTTTTATATAAAATACACCAATTTTTTGTTGGTCAACATTGATAACATTTTAATTTATTACCAATGTTAGTTTATAAAGCAGGCCTATAATATGAATAGTCTGATAAACATAAAAACCAGTCTAAATGAACTATATTAAAATGTGTCTTTTGGATCCACCTACCTTTGTGGTTCTGTAAAAGCGCTATCATTATCCATATCAAAGTAATGTTCTGATGGAACGGCATAACTAACATCATTCACAACTACAGTCTCAATAGATGTGATTTGTGGAGACTCAGATCACCGTTATCTGCCTCCAGCAACTTTTGTTTTTTTCTATTACAATTAAAATCAGTTTGCAATTGTCTCCAAAATGCTCTTTAATGGTATGAAAAATTAAAATTGATAAATACGGTAAAAAGGATTTTCTTTAACACCGCGTCTTACTACCCGTTCGGGTGTTATGCTTATGTACTAATTAAGCTAAGGGTTTTGGGATTAGGAAGGTTATATCAATATTAAGTATACCCTCATTTACGTGGAGGTAGAGAAGTAAACCCTTTTGGAAAACAACCCTCAGTACACCCGGCCTAGATTCGAACCCTTAAACTCCCCGTCATCGACAATCTATAGTATATTGCGAGAGTAGCGCATTAGATCACGCGGCCACCAAAGTGGGTGTATAAAAAAAAAGTCTCTTAGTGATTTTTGTAGGCACTACAATTAGTTCCCTAACGTCCAATAATTTTGTAATTAATAAAAATTACCTTATTTTTTCTCGGGGTCTTAATACCTATCCGGGAAACATGCATTTTAATAAAGCTAATAGAGTTGGAATGGGTAAAGTAAAACTTAGTTAAAATGTACCCAAATTTTCAAGGAAGAAGTGTATGGAAAACATTTAAGATAACATTTAAAAAAATACCGTAGCTACACCCGGCCGGGATTTGAACCCCGATGACTATGTCAACGGGAAACCGCGTTAAATGAACTTAGCGTGTACGTCATTACAGCTTAGGTTTTATTCACATGTTTGTACTATACAGTTAGGATTCACGACAGCCTATAGTAGTCTTGGAAGAAAGATATGTTTAGAACAAATAAAGAACGATACAGTATTTATATCTTTATTTATATAGGATTTTTTTAAATTGTCATTGATAGGATTTATCAAAAACAAAGTTGCAAGATATAAAAAATAGTTTTAAACCTGTCAAAGAATGGTTCTTTATGAATGTTTTTCAACACATTTATTGTTTTCACTGAGGTGTTCCCATACACACTACAGGCAAACGCTGGCATATTTGTTTCGATATCACCTTTAATATATCCCAAATCCTAAATTTAGTTTAGTGGAATACTTCAATCGGGCATCGTTTCAAAAATCCCAATTTATTAGGAAGGTATTTGATATTTTCTCTATCTGTAAATTATCATTTTATAGATTAATAGATAAAATTCAGCTTTACATATTTTACTTGAAAAATAGATAATTAAATTGGAATTACATGTTCTAAATTAATAAATTTGTAGACTACCTTTGTTTCCAATATTATTTTAATTCTATTCCTCGTCTTTTCTTACGTGGGGCGCATAAATGTAGATGTGATTTATATATAGCCTCTTCTTATGTCAAATCCCGAAGTATTCATTGTGACTTCTCAAGATAAACGTCAATACCACATTGTAGCATAAATGTGCTAATGAGTTATTTCTGACTACTCTTATCTGCCTTTAGCCCAAAGCACCAGGCGTGGGTCAGGCGGACACTATCCACATTCCTTTTGTGTTTACTTCGTTCAACCAACCTCCCCTGCCCCCTCCCCAAAACCATTTCCTCGTCAACCGTTCGGGTAGTTCAGAGTCTTTCCTCCAGATAACAGAGCAACCGTTAAAAAAATAATCGTTTTAAAATCATATTTATTCCGTTTTTTCTGTTGTGACTATGGATTTTTTTTATGGAAACGTCTTAGTTGGATAATTTTGTATATATATAGCTTTTAGATTTTTATTATTTATTTCTGAATCACGATTTATTTTAAAGGAATCTATTAAGGATTTATGAGCTTTTCAAACATATAATGAAATAGATTAAAATATAGGTACGTCGCCATATTCTTACGCTCTTCAAAAATGCAAAATAATATATTATAGCATTTTTTATTGTTTCGTAAACATGATTTCCCTAAGAGTCTGCACAGTCTTCTTTGCCACATTTGGGAGCAATGGCGGCACAGGACCAATATCCTCTTAAGCAGTAGAAGCATTATTGTCTTGCAACAATAATTCTTGACTTAGGTTTTTGCAATTATATTTGGAACGCTGTTGAATACAACCAAATAAATCACATCCATGAGGGAAAAGTTTTATGTAAATATGTTTAACAAGATCATACAATAACGATAAGGCGTGAGTGTAGTGACTTTCGTTTGGGTAAGTTTTTATTTTCTCATAGAGACATCGTTGTAATTGTGAACATTTTCAAACTCCCGTTTATCATGAATTTTAAAGTTGTATGTGGCCCCGTACAAACACGCGTGGGTGCAAAAATCCACACATTGATATAGGCATACTCTCCCACCGGTGGACACGTGGACCAAGGTGGTATGCAAGAACAATCCTGAGTAGATTCTCAGTAGCCCTTTAGTGTAAGCAGAGTGTTAGTAGTCTATGAGTAAACGCCGAGTACCCGTAAAGTTTGCTCGAGACTAGACTAACGCGTTACTGTGGAAACCAACCATCTCAAATCAGTGCGCAGCATTTGACAACGCATGCACTCTACAGCCAGAAGCAAGCAGACAGCTTCGTTGGCCGTTATGAGGAGATTAGAAATAACGCGTTATTGTAAAGCGTGTTTATTGACGTATTGGATTGTGCCACGCCACAGTGTTATAATTTGAAAATATCCACCAGAAGAATATCTAAAATATATGTTTATCCACTAGAAATAAACTATATCGGTAAATAATCATTTGTTTTAAGTTAGTGTTGCAATGCATCATGGGTCAACATACATCGTATGAATTACTAGGCCATTGAAGCAGATTCTGCTTTCTATTTTCAGCGAACGTGTGAATCAAGCTTTACTCACGTTACGACGTCATTTTTTTGTAAAAAACATCTGCGCAACTTTTTTTAGCAACTAAATCAATGTCTCTAGCAGCGAGCATACATTTAGCACTATACTGAGCATCTATATCCAATTAACGGTGGTAATTGACGGCTAGTAAAGTTACTAGATCTACTCTCTCCAAACCATATGATCTGCTAGACCACATGTTGATTTGGTGTCACTTTTGCCAGTCAAAACTTTCACAACAAACAATTTGGTATTAATTATGTTTTCCTTTTAACTATTTTGTACGTCTGCTAGCTGTCAGTTACCACCAATACTATGCAGGCCTGAATTAACAATTTTGGGGCCTTGTGCCAAGAAGAATTTAGGGCCCTTAGAAATTAGTTCCCCAACGAATGATAATGAATCTTACACACACATCATAGATGAATAATTTTATTCAGAGACAAACTTTTTTGCAAATTTAAGCAATCATGGTGAGTACCGTGAGTTGTGTTACTAACATATTAATTATACATACAATAGTAACTACTAAATTATACAGTCTGTTATATACTGGGTGGATTTTAGTACTGTAAATTAATAGTTAACGCGATAATAATACTGGACATTGTATAATTATATACTATTACAGTGTAATTCAATTTTATATAGTCCTCCATCCACAGATAAAATAGTAATAGTAAAGTAAAAAGTATTTAGATATTTAAAACATTTTTTGCTTTTTTATCACGTCGAAATTAGTTAATTCTTCAATTTTATTAATGTTATTATTTTACCTAAGAAATTATTGGTTTTCTCAAAAAGTTCTTACGAATTATTCCCCTTAACTCGCTCTCCCTACAATCCCACCTTAAACCTAAAGCGCGTGCTGTGACTTCAGTCTCCCCAAAAGAGATGAAACTTTGAGATGGCTCCCTGAGCCAGGAGAACCTGAGCTTCAGCTCACACGCAGATGAATAATTCATCTGTGCAACTGCAGCTATTGACGTGATCGCTCCCACTCTGCCCGTGAGTAAGGGTTTAAACCAGTTTGGATCGATTGTCAAATTAAAAACTCAATGAAAGCTAAAAATATATAATTGATCACAGCCATTTGCCTCATTTATTAATGAGGAGAACAGTTTTTATGGAAAAAAAATCTAATTGTTCATCAAGAAACAAATTTGTAATCATAATAAATTCAACAATATTAAATTTAATTCAGCAAATTACTATCTTGTATTTGATATGCAATTAAATAAATATGATAGAAATATATAAAAGTGAAGCACAAATAAACGTTAAAACACTAGCACATACTTACAAACATTTAATTATTTCGGTGTCACGTGGCATTTACCTCATATTATTTAATTACATATGATAACATGCTTATTGTATTTTAATTAATAAATTGTGTAGTTTGTATTAGATATAACTTTGATACTTTTTAATTCAAGAAGTTTAAGAAACAAATTATTTCAAATTCACGTGTGGTATATTTTATTTTTGAATAGGTAATCTTATACACAGCTTACCCCTACCTTAACATTCCGTCTGTTTGTAAGTGTTTAATGTATATGTATCGATAAGGGACAATTTGACTTATCACAAAAGAAAATGTACCTTAAATGGAGAAACATATCTATTATTGAAATGTTTTTGTTATGATAATTGTAAATGACTTCAATGTAAGAAACTTATAAATTAAAAGATACAGCAATAAGATATACAGGATGAATCAAAAGTCTGGAAGCATAAGGAGTAAAATGTCTGTAAACTTATTATGTTTTCTTGCAGGTTTGGGTGACATATAGTGACATTGTCAAAGGAAGAGTTAATTGGCATCATTTTAAATGCTGGTAAAGTAAGTTTCCAACACCTTTCAGAGGACTTCAACCACCAATATCTCTCACGGGCACCTATCACGCAAAGTGCATTATATTTATGTTTCTAGATGCTCGTGAAGAGTATCAGTGGTTAAATTTCCTTTGCAATTTTCGGAAATGGCTGCTAGCAGCATTTAAGAAAGTGTAAATGTGCTCTACCTGTAACAATGTCATTACATATCACTCAAACCTCCAATAAATAATAATACGTTTACAGACATTTTAATCCCTCCCCATGTTTCCAGACTTTTTTAATTCATAAGTTTTTTTCGTCATGTCCTAATATCCTTAAGGGATGTACGTAATTTTATTAAGGCTAATAGGGCAGGAATGAGTAAAATACGATTTATAAGTAATTAACTAGTATTTTCGTTGAGAGAGAGAGATATTGGAAAATCCTTTAGGAAAAGACACCTTCAATACACCCGGTGGGATTTGAACTCTGACCTCCCTGTTGCCAGCAAACCAGACTCGATGGCCTCTAAATTTCGTTCGCGAGACCACTGATGTGGGTAAATAAGCTATAATAAGTGGTTAGTTTAAAGGCTTAGTATAATGGTTTAAGATAAGAAGGGTGGTTCAGTTTTCCGTGGCTACTCAGAGCTATGTTGCTATGGCAAGCTCTCTTTCTCTTTCTAGCACAGTATTTCTGTTAAAGGGTTCAACTGAAGGCACTTTAAATTAAAATCATCATTTTTCAACAGGGTTACCAAATAAGATATTTTCAAACTTTGCTCTTTTCATGTGGAACCCAACCTCAGATTTACGCCACACTATATTGAATGATTTGGGTGTTTTGTTGTCAAAGGGGATTTTTTAACGAACGCGGTCGTATCCGTCCCGTCATCCTAATTTCGGATCCTGAATGTGCTCCAATCTGTTTGAAGGTATGATTGCGAGTGTTTCTCCAGTGGCCACAGTGAGGTCTTCCTACACCTTTACCCCAAACCAAGGGAGCATCCACTTTCCTTGGGTGATTTACCTTGTCAGAAAGAAATTGGCCAAAGTCGCTTTCACTCATTTAACCGACCGTCACGAGCACGACAAATCGATAGTACTACACTCTATCGGAATATATCTGTCCCTAGCAGCCTGTGCACACCGTTAAAAACAGCAGCTCGGGTCAAGGAGATCTTTTACAATTTGTCTTGTTCTTTACTGCTAGATTTTACAGATCGTAAATACTAAAAATCACAATATATATTGTGTATCTTTATTTTAGAATGTGAGAACAAGCGTCGCTTTATCATGTCCTTCACTGAAACGCATATATCCTACTAAGGTAAACATGGAATAGGCCTATATGTTATGCTTCAATTTCCCTTTCTAATTGATTCTTCAGACTCCAGTTTCCTTTCCAAATGGGTATGTTAATCGATGTGTAGGGCCTACTAAATTATCCTTATGTTTTCATTAATATTAAACCTCAATTTTATTTGATAGCTCAGCTCATCTTTCTACCCATCCAAGGTAAATTAAATATACTATGATGAGAGGTTAAGGATGAGGAATGTAGAATATTTAGAGGATATATAGGCCAAATTGTACTTACATGGAGGGATAGTGGAAAACTATAAAGGAAAAATCAGCCTCGGTGTACGCATGGGTGGGATCCGAAACCGAGTTTCCCAGTCACGAAATGAAATGAGATGAAATATAGTTATTTTGATGAACTCAATTTAACACAATTAAAATATGAATTGAGCTTCTTGTATAAGCTTTCATAATATAAGATTAGCATAAAACTTATTTATTATTTAATATGATATAATAATAACTATAGTATTAAAGGGTTCAATAAAAACATCGGAGTAATGTATTACTGTTGAGAGTTGTCCTGTAGTATAAGGGTATTTAACCCTGTATAATACAAATGATTTGTACGAAAGTCAGCATAAATGCTGACTCCATGTACCGGTAGTTGTGTTTGGATGGTAGCTCAAGTAGTAGATAAAACCACATGTTCATCGTAGACGTGCATAATAACATTGAATAGCTCAGTAATAGAGTAGCGGCACGTTGATCTTAAATTCACAGCATCAATTCTTAAATCTAGGAGTCGTTTTAAAACATTATTTAGTTCAATTAAAGTTTGAACTCCAGTACAAGTATATATTTGTACCAAAGCTAATTTCGAACAACTGCATACAAAGTTTGTCTAACAAATAGTACGTGTAACCACCGATGCGGGTTTATAAATAATAAATTATGTTAATAATGATTTTATTTGTTTGCACCGCGTCTTACTATCCCCTCGGAATGTACATATGTTAAAAATACTTTTTTTATGTTGGAAATAATATTTTAAGAATAATGTTAGATAGTTTTTTACTTTCATTGTATACAAAAAAGTAAAATAAAATACAAGTAAATTATATTATTATTAATAGCACCGCGTCTTACTACCCGTTCGGGTTGTACGTACTTACGCTAATGTGTAATGGTAGGGTGATTGCGAAATGAAATTGAGGGCCTAACGTGGAATCCGAACCACGGCGGGGACCTGGAATTCCCCACATTCACAAGTTGTGATTAATACACGTCTTGTCAGAGGTGAAGGAAGGGTTTGGAAATCGGATAAATCTGTGCCGGAGTTTGAACCCCGGATCTCCAGAACAGAGGTCCGATACCTTACCCCTGGACCGCCAGGTCACCTGGATAGATTATACAATAAACAACTTAAAAGAATGTGAGACATTTATTAACTATGGTAATGTGGAAGCTATAATTATTATAATTATTCTATTATTATTATTATTATTATTATTATTATTATTATTATTAGTAGTAGTAGTAGTAGTAGTAGTAGTAGTATTAGTAGTTTTTATTGTAACTGGAGTACATATTTTTAATCATTAAACATGGTCCAGCTAAACACAATATGCTTGTCAGCTAGTACCTCACCATAAAGGTCATACATACATCTAATAGTGTAAATATAAAATAAATACATTTCATTCCTTTAAGGCGGGGTGCTAGTGAACTCAAGTTTAGTGCATTAATTTTGCAGTTTTTATCGCACAAACACTTTTTGGCCAAAATAAATCAAATATTTCTTCTATAGAAACATAGAGTTTTGTTTTCTGCACATGCTTATCTCAACAGTTGTTGAATATCTGTCATGATCATGGCAGCATTTGGGGACAAACTTTTTAAATAAAGAGAAAAGTTTGTCACCAAATGCTGCCATGCTCATGACAGATATTCAACAACTGTTGATATTAGCATGTGCAGAAAACAAAACTCTATGTTTCTATAGAAGAAATATTTGATTTATTTTGGCCAAAAAGTGTTTGTGCGATAAAAACTGTAAAAATACTGCCCTAAACTCACGCTCACTAGCACTCCACCTTAAGTCTATTCTTACAACTAACATAATTCTAATACTTAATCTAGTTCCTTAAATCTATTACATTTTATAGTTTATTTAATCTTCAAAAACCAGTCTCGAGTCCATTTCATAGCTTATTTGAGTCGAGTAGTTCCAAAACGTGTCTCCTCCATTTTTAAAATTCTTTCAGAAATCAGGAAAAACTGTTTTCATGTGTTTTATTTTATACTGAGAAGTGGATTTAATTTTACATTGTAGTTCTTAAATTAAATATGTCATATATATATACATATATATATATATATATATATATATATATATATATATATATATAAGCTCATTGAGTTACGCTGTACAATAAAGCATTTATTTTAACTTTAAACTCGGAGAAGACAAGTTTTGGAACTATACTAGGGAGGAGGAAAGTTTTGGAAACACCCAAGGAAGATACGATGTCTTTTGGAACAATACAAAAAACTTGTGTTTTAGTGACAATTTTTATTCCAAGACTAAAAATATCCATACACAATGCTAAAAAAGTAATTTAATGTCATTTACTATTAAAACAAGTTGAATGTTCAATATTTAAAAAACAAAAATAGAAAAAAAAGAGTCTCTTTAGCAATAGAAACAAATAAAAAAATATTCTTAGATACATTGCAAGGAGTTGATAGGAGGTTGTCAAGATCCTTTAATTTAGCTATTTTAACGGTGATCCCTTTAGCCCACCCATTATTCTCTGCTGATGTTAAAAACAGTATCTAATCTCTAGTTTAAGAACTATAAACATAAAATAGGTCATTTGTGTTGTTTTGGATGCAACATTTATGGATAATACTTGGTTTAGAACAACTTCATAACAATAACTGTCATGGTAGCATTGGAACCATAATAAAAAGGCAAGTTATGGATCTAGCATTTGGTTGATAAGACACATTTTGGAACAACAGCCAAATTCCTTCTATTAATTTAACAATAAGAAGCATTTTTTGGAACAAATTACTTATGAAAAAGATGCGTAATTGATCATAGATTGGAGTGGTGTAGCTATCTCAATTTTCGATTTTTTGGAGAAGACACGTTTTGGAACTACTCGACACATTTGTCACATTAGTCACTCTAGTGTTATTATTTCATCAAATCTGTAGTAGTAGTAGTAGTAGTAGTAGTAGTAGTAATAGTAGTATTAGTAGTCATTTGACTGCTGTCCAGCGCTGTTGTAAAGGAAATTGAAATTATTATTTTCTACGGGACTTCTTTTGCTCTCCTTCTCTGCTATACGGAATTAAAAAATAGTGTCTAGAATCATATAAAATTAGGAATATTTTTTAAGAAACCCGCAGACTTCTTAGGCAATCATATTCAGTTAAATATCATGCATTTATAATATAATTCAATCACTTTCAATAAGAACATGCAAGGCGTTACTCTCACAATATATTGGACTGCTGATGACGGGGTGGCATGGCTCAAATTCTGGTCGGGTCTACTGAGGGTGGTTTTCCTAAATGGTTTTCCACTCTCCCTTAGCACAAATTCGGGTACATTTCCTCTAAAATTCAACCTTTCTCATCCCTAACATAAGTATGAGCGTAATTAATAGGCCCTACATAGTAATTTGGCCCAAACGGGTTCTAAAACGTGGTGATAAAAAATGAGTATATACGTGTAAAGGAAATCTTTCGTATTTAAATATAATAGTATTCATTTAAGAAACACAATATCAAATAAAAGATCATTTTCTTCAGCAAATATTTCCATACCTAATGAAGAAATAACTATTTTAAGAATACTTTATTAACATTTGACCTTCTCTAAAATGTTGCAGGATTAACTAAACTTAACAACAATTTTAAGCATATATGAAACTTCCAAATTTTGGATATTCATCCAAATCTAAATAATATCTGTGTTTGCTTCAAAATCCCGAATATTAATATTTGAAAGAATAAAACCGGTTTAGAAATTTTAAAACCCAAATAGATCTCAGATTTGGATTATTTCAATTCAAAATTCAAATCTTAAAATAATGCTTTTGGAATTTTTCTAAAATAATAACTAACATCTATCTGATATTTAAATAAATTAATAATTGTATCATAAGAAAATATTAATGGTATCATGAGAATATGCTTACATTTTATTTTAACATAGGCCCTAATGACCTCGATGTGTCGATGGGCCTTTAAACCACAATAATAATAATAATAATATTTTAACATTTCATTTGACTTGAACATGAAATTTATAATTTTCATTATATTAAAAATCGATTAATTTTTTCAAACATGATTATTTCATTGAATAGCTTTTATTTGAACAGGCTTCATAAATTGGAAAGTGTATTCACTAATGTGATAATAGTTTACATGTGTAATGTAAATGATTCAATTTTTCGTGCTCACCGGATATTATTTCTTGGAGATATTATCTTGAAGCTTTCAAACAAAAACACTTTAGCCTTTTAGAAACTTTTCTCGCATTTCAAATGCACCGAAATTTGATGAGTGAGGAAAGAATATAGCTTTTTAGAAAACCTTCCCAGGGCTTAGGTTTCCAAAAAAAAATATGGTAAGGGTTGTCAGATTCGATTTGACTGGATAGTACGGACCACATTACTCATCATCACGGTGTAAAATTAATTAGATTTTGTCCCCTTCTTAAACCCCTAAGCTAAAAGGAACAGGGATTCTGGAAGTCTTTTCTAGAAATGTATTATTATTATTATTATTATTATTATTATTATTATTATTATTATTTTAGAGAACTCTAGAAATGTATTTAAACATTAGATGTTCTAATTAAAGTTTGTTCTGTGTAATGTAATTAATACTTAGCACCGTGTATTAATAACCGTTCAAGTTATACGCTTAAGTACTAATTACTCTAATGGATTAGGAACTAGAAAGGTTTAATATAGAGTAAGTGAACCCGCATTTGAGTGGAGGGAGAATGCAAAACAATTTAGGGAAAACCACCTCCAGTTAACCCAAGCGAGATTCGAACCTTAATCTCCCCGTCCTCGGCAGTCTAGTTCAACACAAAACTAGCGCGTTAGCAAACTACGTCACCTAGGTGGGCTGTGAATTGTGATTAACTCACCCCTAAAAATGTAGAGCTAATTGTAAGGAATCTGTCAAGGTTTTGTTACAAAATAATAAATTATTCTTATAGTATAAAATTTATATACAATTTGATTAAAGGGTAAAATAATAAATATCAATCTTTAAAACAAGTCAGTTTTATTAGCACTGTACTACTATAAACAAATACGGGACAAATATGCCCCTAAATCAACATCTTTGGGACTCGGGACAAGAATTCATATATTATGGAACTGGAAAGTAAAATTGGTGATGTCAAACAGTCCTAAAGTGCCAGGATTTGTATTAATTGAACCTATTATATATATTTTTTTATCGCCGATTCTTAATGCCTCTTCAGGTTATACGTCCATGTACTATTTATATTAATCAGTTAAGGATTGGGAAGGCTTAATTTAGAGGAAGTGCACCTGCATTTTCGTGGAGGGAGAGTGAATTTTAAAGGAAAACCACACTCAGAGCACCCGACCAGGATCGAACCCCGCTCTCCCCATCTAGTCAGTCTAGTCCAACATGAGACTTGCACGTTAGACGACGCGGCCACCAAAGAGGGTGAATTCATTGTTGTTTTTATCTTTATCTGATGGTATTATGTAATCGCCTGAGGACTTCAATGACGTATCAAATGGCGATGAAGAAACAATGACGTTTGGTTGACATCCATGGCAGATTGAAGACACTAAAGCTTGAGATCCATAACAAGAACAAAACAGTCCAGCTAAAGCAGACACACCCTTTGCGAAGAACAGGGATTCCCAAAGTTTTTGAATGAAAGATCAATTTCAAATCCAAACATAGTTGGTGGACGACGTTACACATACACATTTTTGGGTTTAAGTAAATTTATTGAGACTATTTCTTTTTTTCAGGAAACTATAATAGTTATATGAGCTTTAAATAATATTCATGAAAAAAATATAAGTATATACAATCATTTAACGTTAATTATGACAACATTCCCACTATAACATTGAATAATAATTATAATTTTTTAAATTACTGAAACAAAGTACACTAGATTATTATTATTAATAAAAATTACTTATAGTATGCGAGAGATTATAAAAATGTTTAAGTTATGTCTAAGCTACGTCCCACTTCTAAACAAGGTCGTAATTATGGCGGTATTTTGGTGATACAAACGCCCCACAGAGCTATCAATAGTCATGTATATCTGTATTTCTCAACAATGTCTAGGTTATTAGTTTAGTGGAATTCTCAATTTCTTAAAACCTACAGTCCCGATTGAGTTTTAAAATATGCTTAGATTACTTCAAGAGGAATTTAATGTTAAACAAATACTTTCACTTTCAGCTTAATTTTGTTGTTGTTGTTGAGTGTATGGCATTACTGAATTGGAGGGACATGACATTCAGGTTCGGTCGCACTGTCTGTTGACTATTCGCCGCTCTGGTGGCACAGAGCGTTGCACAGGGTTCACCTCTAAAGGTTGTCTACACGTACCATCAATGAGATAGTGTGACGATAGTGAATATAGAGGTGTGGAGCTAGTTGGAGTCTTAAATCTAACTTAACTCTAATCTACCAACCCCTTGAGAACTTGGGATAATTGCCCTTAAGAGAAAAATACTCAAGAAACCAGCCGGGAATCAAACCAGGGCCCTAGATTCGTAGCCAGGTACACTGACAATTACAACCTGTTATCTATCACTCACTACCTCCCACCCTAAAATATATCTGGGTATGGCCATTCGTGATTTTTATTTTACCACCTGTTACCCGCCTCGGTGGGTAGTTAGCTAACGTGCTACTCTTTCAGAAGAGCTAGACTGCCGAGGAAGGGGGGATCTAGGTTTGAATCTCGGTCGGGTGAATTGGGGGTAGTTTTTCCTAAATGTTTTTCCACTCCCCCTCCCCACAAATGTGGGTTTCAATCTTCCCAATTCCTAGCCCATTAGCGTAATTAGTACGGGTAGTAAAACGTGGTACTATAATTTAATTTTACTGGTTCAGGTTATACGCACATGTACTAACAACGCTAATGTGTTAGGGTGGATAAAGGTTGAATTTAGAGGAAATATACCCGTATTTGCTAGGAGGGAGAGTAATAAAATCATTTAGGAAAAATCAACCTCTGTACATCTGATCGAGATTCTAACCCTGATCGCCCTGTCATCGATAGTCTGGTCCAGCACGAGAGTGACGCCTTGGGCCATGCGGCCATAAAAGTGGGCCCTTCGTGGTTTAAAGAGCAGTTCTTATAACATTTTACCTATAGGTACAAAATAGTATGATTCTTGGGCGTATTTCAATTACCAAACTTTTACAAAACAAAGAGAGATGAAAATTTTCCGCAGTGGCGGCTTGTGGGTTCATAGTAGGTGAAAGGGCGGGGTTAGGTGAGGTGGTACCTTGAGCCTATTACACACACATACACACACACACACACACATATATATATATATATATATATATATATATATATATATATATATATATATATATATATATAGGAGGCATAGGAGTGATGATAACTGACAGCTAGTAAAAGTTACTAGATCTTCTCTCATGTATATATAGGCCAAACCATATTATGATCTGAAAAACCATAATATATTGATGTGGTGTCACTCTTGGCAGTAAAAACTTTCACAACAAACAATTTGGTATTAATTATGTTTTTCTTTTAACTATTTTGTACATCTGCTAGCTGTCAGTTACCAACATTACCATGGAGAATGGACTATGCATAAAACCATCAATTATTTTGATTGATGACAAGTGGTGGTTTGGTCTATGTGGAGAGGGGATTTGAGACAGCGAATACTAAATCCAAACCCAATGTTAGTGAAACATTCAACCACCAAGCGCTGTAGTCGATACCTGAATGTGGGAAGAGAATGGAATCACTGTAGTCGCTTTAGTTTAAGTAATTTAATATTGTTTATGGTGCTAATGTCCTTATGACCTGCTTCGGTGGCCGCATGGTCTAAGGCGTTACTCTCGCAATAGACTAGACTACCGTTAAAGGGGAGATCGAGGTTCAAATCTTGGTCGGGCTTACTGAGGGTGATTTTTCCAAAATGGTTTTCCACTCTATTTCCATGCAAATACAGGTATATTTCCTCTAAATTCAACACTCCTAATCCTTAACACACTAACCTAATTAGAAGCCTACATATTTTAATGAATAATTAGTACATATAACCTCCCTAATTCCTAGAACCATATTAACTCGAACGAATGATAAGACGCGGTGCGAAAATAAAAGTCCTTATGAGAAATTAAATTTCGGCAATCTCGATTTCATTTGTTTTATTTAAATAACTGAAGCTTTTACCGGAAAAATATATTTGACAATTTTCCAAGACGTAAAATATACCATCTGACATCTCTAATAGCAATACAGTCTTACTATCCGTTCGGGTTATACGCTAAGTACTAATTACGCTAAAGGGTTAGGATTTTGGAAGGTTGAATATAGAGGAAATGAACCCGTGAACACGAAACCAGCGTGTTAGATAACTACACCAGCAAGGCGTACTTTTCTCAGTTAAATATGTTATAAAACATATAAATACTTTAGAGGAACGCTTACAATGGTGGGCGTGTGATCTAAATGACAGCTTCATCTAGTCTTGTTTGACAATAATGAAAAAATTGGGGTTCGAATCCCGACCAGATATATTGTTGATGTTTTTTTTCCTAAATGGCTTCCCACGCTACCTCTACGCAGATGCGTGTAATTAATGTAATGAAATGAATACAGCCAAGAAAAGTTGTAAGACGTGATACATGGGGATAAAAAAAAGTGTAGCGGGCAAAACAAGAAGTGTTGAAGATGGCCCACAGGTTGAACTTTTGGCACCCCTTACGTAGGAACAAAAAGTTCAAGTAGGCTATTGCATCATGCAATATTTATCTTCGGTGTAATGGTGAGCTTCAGTATGTGAGTCAGTGATATGCAAGTTAATATGTAGTATTAACAATTCAAAACAGTCTTATGTGTTACACTTATGTAACATGTTGCATTTAAGTAATAAACAGATACGGTACATCCACGGTAGCTTTGTTCTTTATATGATGGTTAGTAAAAATAATTCCATATTCATCCATTTTCCTAAAAATTTAATATCTTAATTTTTGGACAATGATGCAGGTAATTTTCATCCCTTGTCAAAGGAGTAAAATATTTTTTGTGAGCTGGATGAGCTAACAATAGTTTTGAGTATTTTTTAATTTGTCTGAAGAGTTCAAAGCTACGATGAACCAAGAGTAACTAACTGTAAAACTCTGTTAAATTAACCATTGAAATTAGTATAACCTGAACAGGCAATGAAAAAAAAAACACTCGCACAAATTTTCTCATCGAAGAAAATGTTCAAATATAGGTTTTTAGTAAATTACCCTTTCGTAAATTTCATCGTGAAAAAAGATCAGCTTGTTATTAAATAAACACTCTTTACATATACACATACTAGCTAAATATATTTATTCACAAATTTAAATGTTAAAAATAAGTTATTTGTAAACTACCCTAAAATTAACTGTAATTTGTAAAAATAAAAACTTTAATCTTACTTATCATGAAAAAATATTCCCAGATAGCAAATTGAACTCAATCTTCAATGCCAATTTCGAAAAATTTCGAATTTCTATAATATTTCCTAAGTAAATTAACCTTAAATTAATTTATTTTACAAAAATTATGATGCTTTATTATTTATCATATAAATAATCTCCAGATTCCAACTTTGAACAATTCGTTAGAATTTTCTTCAAATAAATTCAAAGTTTTTAAAAAATCAGTCATCAGCCTACTACTATAAAATTATTTTTTCTAAACAATTATATAATTATTTATAATGTAAAAAACTTATCAGATAAGCTGTCAATTCTGAACCGAATCGCTACAGCCATTTATAAAATTTTAAAAATTTTAAAACAGCAGTCATCAGTAAAGCAATCTTATACATATTTTTACCCCAAAAACTAGTATATGGTGTTAGTTGTCATGTAAAACATGTTCAAGATACCCATTTTGAACTAAATAGTTTAAGCCGCTTTTAAAATATTAAAAATATTGGAGTAAACAAGTATTTTGTAAACTACCCTTCAATGAAATTTTCTAATTTTTTTTTTATATTGTTACTTCAATGCAATTTGTCACGTAAAACACCCCAAAGAAACCCATTTGAAACCAAATCATTAGAGCTAATTTGGAATATTTTAAGTTTTTGAAAGATTGGTCTTCGGTAAACTACCCATAAACGAGCTTTACCTCAAAAAATTAGTATACAGTTTTATTTGACACGTCAAACAATCCTCAGATATAATCTGTATTTTAAAGAAAATCATTGAAGCCATTTTCCAAATATTTCGATTATTTTTACTATTATAATACTTTATCTTTTTATGAGAAAGTAAAAAATTAAAATGCAACAAAATATAAAGGGCATGCTTGACCGAATGTAATTATGTTATTATTATTATTACTATTATTATTATTATTATTATTATTATTATTATTATTATTATTATAGTGTTTTACTAACTTCAGTGGTCCAAGCTCTAAGGCATCAATCTCGCAATAGACTGGACTGTCGGTGACAGGGAGATTGGTGTTCGAATCCCATTCGGGTGTTTTCTGCTAATTCTTTCCCTACTCTCCTTCCACACAAATGCTGATACATTTCCTCTGAATTATATTTTATTTAACCATATTACATTAGTAAGTTTCAATGCATAATAGTCGAACGGGTAATAAAACTAACTTCACGTGCGCACACGCACACACACAATGTATATTTAAAATTATTGTGTGCACATTTAATTATTCTCGATATAATACACATCAGATATCTGTGCAATACATGATCTTATTTTAACTAATCGACTTCATGGTATAGTAGTCAGAGCACATGGATGCTCACAGAAAGGTCTCAGGTTTGATTCCATGCTGGTATCGCAGGGTTTCTCTCGAAAGGGGAATAAATCCCACGGTCCCCATTGTTTGTTTAATTAGGCTTATGTTAGGGCTAAGAGTTTCCACTGGTTCTACACACTCAAACTCACTATCACCATCACCTCATCACATCGGGACATGGAAAGTCTCCACGGACCGGATGTACGATTTGTTCATTCGGGGCTCCCCTGGGTAACAATACATTAGTAATCATTCCACAAACTGGGTTACGAATTATGTATCCCAGATACGCCGCTATTATTATTTTTATCAATTTTTGTATATTAACATTTTATGTAGTCCATTCATAGCAACTTTGAATAGATGGAAATCTACTAATAGACACTCCCATATCTATCCAACTTAGAATTTTGTTTTGTCATTCTAAAATCACGTAAATTGACAACAAATTTTCGAAGCGACAAATTATATTTGTGAGACGGATGAATATGAAACAAGTTTTAATAATTTTACTACTATTATAAGAGGCTAAATTTTAGGGGTGTACGAGGCTTCGAAACTTTGACTTGGCTTCAAAACAAATATCAGCTTCAATTTCGCTTTGGAAAATATTCCAGCATCAACAATCACGAAGCTTTACCAATACAGATATAGACAGCTAAATTACTCAATTTATAAACAATTATTGCCATTTTTATCTGTCAAAATATTAATATGCATTTGAAAGTTCTGAAGTAATTTAATTCTAACATGTGGTATTAACTGTATTTATCAAAATAAAACAAAATTGTGACATAAAACATTTTCCAAGTAATTTTAGATCATAAAGATATGTATATATAAACAATATATATATATATATATATATATATATATATATATATAATATTTTTAAATGATAAAACAGATAATAAAAAATATTCGAACTTCAATTTGGCTTTGAGAATATTTCACATATTCGATTCGAACTACAAAATTGGACTTCACACACCCCTACAAAATTTACGGTGAACGAATTTTATCTAGTGAATCCTGATTGTATTTACTGTACGTGTACCATGCTTTCCTAACCGTTCAGGGTATAGTAATACTTGAGAGTAAGGAGGAGGAAGGTAGGGATTTAGATTAAATGTACCCACATCCTCGTGTAAGAAGGGTGTGAATTTTTTTTAAACACCCTCTATGAACCCAATCGAGATTCAAACCCCGATATCCTTATCACCATCGATACAGTCTAACACGAGAGTAACGCATTAGACATTGCGACCACCGATTCAGGTTTTGTTGATCTTAATTATATTAAATTCAAGGCGTAGACTTAATTTTTGGCTTCTGGACAGGAGGACAACATTGAATGCTGATTGTCACAGGCTTAGAGGAAAGACATAATAAAATAGTTCATACCTATACTGAGAAATAGGCCTGTTTGAATTAAGTTTAATAAAATACTATTTTATTTTATATTTTGTTTTCAATTTTACAAAATCTAGGTGATTAAAACTATTTATAATAAATTGCAATACAAATAGTTTAGAATTGATTTAACAGCTAAACCAAATAGTACAACACAATCGTACAAGCTTACTCATATATTGCAATATGAAATATGAAACAAAATTATCAAAAATACGTTTCAGTGAGCTACCTTCATGTAAGTTTTCCTCAGAAACAAACCAATTATCTTGTTAATCACAATAAACACGTTTTATATATAGTAAATGTAATACAACATTTTTCAACTAATTATTTTATATATATATACATTTAATTTCCATTAATACAATAAATTCTCTTTATATAAGAAACTAAAAATATTACTGGTGTAATGGATTGTGGTTGTCTCCTAAATGCCATAATCATGAGCATTTCAATGCTATGTTCTGCCGTTCTACCGTTAGAGCTCACACTCGTCCGTCATTCTGCCATTGGAAACTCATGAGTTATCTCCCACATCAACTGTTTATAATGATAGCCTCGTGTGTGAGCTACTACACAGCTACGATGACCAATCTGCCCATGTATTATCATTATATAAAAATTAAAAATTTCTTTGGGAAAAGAAGTTACAATAATATATCTCTAGGATCAAAAGGATTAAATATAAATTATATATTTTGGCTTGAAATGTATTATTATTACTATTATTATTACTATAAATATTATTAGTAACATATTTCTAACTAACTGACTTCATATAAATAAAATAACATATAAACCTTAGGCCTTTATTTATTCATAGATTTTACTTATATCTCCATAAAAAAACATAATAAATGTAAAAATATTCACAAAGTACTTACTGTACATCCAAAATATATAACTCCCCAAACAACAAGAATTCGTACTTTATAAGAACCTCTGCACAAAAAATAATTTAAAGAATTAACATTTACAAAAAAAACACAGACATTATGGTGTTAGTGTAAATTTTATTCGAAATATTTTACAAATACAAAAGAAGTGATATCAAAAAATCACCATAAGCTCCGAGTTATTCATATTCCAAAGACAATTTTAATAACTAACCCAACACAACACAAACAAAAATTAAGCATAAATTTACAAATATATATCAAATTAATGCACGGTTACGATTTCAATTTAATATTATACATGAAATACTTTACAAAATACAAACTAATTGATAACAACAAATCAATAAAAGTATAATATCTTATGTCAAGTAAAAATAAATAACTACAATATTTTTACACTTAATGTAGATTCTACAAAAAAAAAAATTCTAATAGTTCAAAACCTGTATACACAATACTTTTATAAATAAAAGTATATATAATAAACAAATTACATATAAAAGAACATATTCTACATTTAAGTATGTAACACAACAAATCCTAAACTTTTTTTTAGTGAAGATGCTTCCTAAGTACTTGTTGGCCCATTTCTTTAGATTATTTAGGTAAATACTTTGAACAACCTTATTTCAAAGAAATACAGCCTATATTTCTAGAATATTATTTAATTTATTTTAAAAATGTGTTCATCAAATAAATTATAGTTGATTCAATGGTTGTATTTCATACGTTATGATTAATCAATATCTATATACATATATTCCTTCTATTATATCATAACTTATTTTAAATTTTAAATAATGAAATGAATGTAATATAAAATGAGGCCCTGCTTCTGTACTTTTCACTGTTGCATAACAAAGAGTATTACACAGGTACTTTAGTGCATTTAAAAAAAATAAAAATGGACCACAAAGTATTTAGAAAGCATCCCTGCCAAATGTAATTTTAAGATCTGTTGTGTTATATACTTACATTTAGAATATGTTATTTTAATTGTGTTTTTTTATTATATCTACTTTTTACTTTTTTATATAAACAGATAGTATTTTGACCGGGAAAAAATAACGATTTCAATACTATTATAAAGTTTTACGTTCAAATGGATTTTATAATTCTGTCCATCCCCATGTCTGTCTGTCTGTCTCTCTATCTGTCTGTCCCAGCCCACGGATCTAAAACGGTTTGATGGAATTTGTTCAAACTTAATTGTTAGATACTATCGAGCTATACAATTAAGAACAGTTTACTAATGAATAAATCTTTTGATTTCCAGATTTTTCTTAAATGGATTTAACGATTTTGTTTAAAATGCATATCTAGGATTTGTTTGACATAACAAGTAAGTAGCATTATATAATTAATTTTTTGGGCAAACATTTGATGAAGGTGGTTTACTGATAACAGATTTTTTTTTAATTTGAACTATTTTACGAGTGGCTCTAACAATTTAGTTACAGATAGGTACTTGGTAGTGCTTGACATAGAAAATAACTCTATTTGATTATTTTGGGCTAAACACATATTTAATGGTAGTTTACAGATGAATGATTTTTTTTAAAACTTGAAATATTTTACAAATGACTAACGATTTAGTTCTAAATGGATATATTTGTATTGTTTGACATAATAAATAGCACTGTTCACTTGTTTTTGGGGTGAAATCTCATCTATGGGCTATTTACTGATGACTGATTTTTCAAAAACTTTAAATACTATATATTATGTCTGTTGTTAACATCCCTTTTTCTCAACTAATAAAAAGCCCACAGCGATGAATAAGGTATCAGTGGAAAGGATGTTTTATCGACTTCTGACATAGCATACTTGGTTTATGTTAAAACAAATTGTTTGATTAAAATTTAAGTTAAAAGAAAATCTAACAATATTTATGTATCAATTACCGAAAATAAACTCTCTTTGCTATTTTGTGTATACACTTCGCTGATTATTTAATTTCAACAACCCAACAAAAGACTAAATCTTTTTGGGGGGGGGGGGTGGGAGCAGGTTAAATGTGCAAAAGTTTTGCAAGTGTTTACTGGTATTAAAAATATTGCACTAAATATTTGGTTCAAAATGGTTATCTTGGGATTGTATGAAATGACAAATAGCCCTGAATATTTTGTTTTTGGTAAAGATTTGATAATGAGTCTTTTACTGTGAAGTGATTTTTGAAAAAAAAAAAAATTAAATGTCTGTAACAATGTTACTTAAAATGTATATCTGTGGAGTGTTTGACATGAACATGTAAAATAAAGCTGTATACTTGGGGTTTTTTTTTTGGGGGGGGGGGGAAGATTTGGCTATGGTTAGTTTACTGATGACTGTTTTTCTTATTTGAATATTTTTGAAGATGGCTTTAGTGAATTTGTTCAAAATTGGTACCAGGAGACTATTTTATATATCAATAGTAATGTATCTTATTTATCTAAAATAAATTAAATTAAGGGCAGTTAACTACCAATAAATTATAAAAAAATTGAATGTTTTGGAAATTTACCTTGAAGATTAAATTCGAAATGGGAATCTGTGTATAGTTTTTCTTAATAAACAATACTACGTTTTTATTTTTACAGTTAACAAATTATATTAGGATAGTTAACAAATAATTTAATTTTGAAAGTTTGAATTTTATTAAATATATTTGAACAATTTTGTTTAGAATCTATACATAAAACGTGATTATTGTATTTAACAAGGTGATGTGTTTGTCTTTATGAGTAAAACTTATTTAGGGCCTAAGGGTAGTTTACTAAAAACCTATTTTTTTTTTAATTTTCTTTGAAGTTATAATACACAATATGAGAAATTTTGTGTGAATGTGTTGGACCATTTGTTCTGGTATTATTTAATTATTGTGCATACAAGAGCGTGTCACGGTCTCCGTGATGCTGGTGATGATAAGAAAAATAATATATTTATTTTTCATTGCCTCCCAAGCTCGCTCCAACACCAAAGCTTGCAAGTTCACATTTTTGGCAATGGTTAACCTGTCTGCCATAATGCAAAATACGTTTTTTCACTTTGATATTATTTGAAAATAACACATTACTCTAAATCTAAAATTACTACTACTAATCAGAAAATATTACTGAAGTTGTTGTAACATAATAACACTCTTAAACAATTATTTAACACCTACAATTACTCAACTGAACACGAGTCATATACACATAAGCCAACCTAGACCACCGTCTTTCTACCATCTGATCACTGCAATTAAATAGTATCCAGTCCAGTATAAATTAGACCGTGGTCTTCCTTCCGTGTTAATCTCTAATATTCTTACAACTTTACGGTTTGACACTCCCATGAAAAGGAAATGTCGCGAAGAAATAAATTGACATTACAAACATCTTATATTAAAGAACAGTATGGTTCTTATTAATATTTTATGATTATTATGATAAGTGACTATTAAAAATAGTTAAAATAACGCTGAAAGTAGTATAAACAATTTAAAATGCATGAGCGTTTATAGGTTACAGCCATTTGATAACAGCTTAAAATGACTAGTGAAAGACCTTGTCGCTAAGTTGAAGAACTGGTCGCTAACGGACTTCCATCCGTCTTGGTACAACCCACAACAGTGGTCAAACAGTCTAAGATGCCAAGCTCAAAATGGGCTGAATAGACGAAGATGATGAAGTCAAGTTTCGAATATCATCCGGGCTTACAAGAGGAGTGAATTATCGCTGTTGTTTTTCCATTCCCTTTCCTCTTCACAGATGAAGGTAATTTCTTGTAACCCTCTCTCCCAACGCCTCTTAAAAGATAAGAAGTTTATGATAAACTTGGTGTCAAATGTAGGGATGAACATTTTATAATACATTTTCCGCTATCATTCGCTGTAGGCAATATGTTAATGTGAGAAGACAAATTAAATTGTTGTTGTTGCATTTTTGTTTTTATTTAGATATTTCTGCTGGCCCAGTACCATTAAATAAATAATTAAAAACGGCTTTGCATATGATCATAGAGTTGATTACAAGTGTAGCCACTCACCTCGGTGGCATAGTTGGCTAACTTGCTAGTTTCGTGTTTAACTCAACTGCTGAGGACGGGGAGATCGAGGTTCGAGTCTCGGCTGGGTGAGCTGGGAGTGGTTTTTCCTAAATGGTTTTCCACTCTCCCTCCATTTAAATGTTGGTTTACTTCCTCTAAATTCAACCTTCCCAATTCCTAACCCATTAGAGTACTTAGTACTTAGGAGTATAACCCGAACTGGTAGTAAGACGTGGTGCTAAATAAATAAATAAATAATCACAGGTGTTGTTTTGGTACAATTTTCCACATGAATACACCAACAAATACATAATTAAATAAATTTAACAAACACGGATTTGATGTGTAAAACTTTAGTGTGACTGTCCCAATAATGTATGACCCATGAATGAGCCAAAGTAAGCCTTAACGTGAATTATTTAGAATCAAAATTGATATACAGTATAGGTAAATAATAATATTTTTATGTGCTTTCCTAAAATACTCGTATTTTTACAACCAAGAATATTCTTTTCGGACCACCATTAACGAGGTCACAGTCCAGTGCCGGTCTGCAAACTATCGGCTAGGAAACAATAATCTAAAACTGAGTACACACACTAGTGAACCGAATGCCGTTACGAACTTTATCTCTTGTTCGTGGCGGAGTTCACCAAAATGTTTGCTCAGGCTGTCGAGCCGCGTCACAAACCTGTCACGTCACCAAATTTCAAACGTCCCACTGTGTTTGATCCTCTCTACACAGCTGGTTTTCTCTATGGGTCCCGAAGAAGGCTATTTTGATAATAATTCTCGATAAATTGCAGGACATCTTCTTAACCAGCCAATTAGGTCATGTTGATCACTGTGATAGTAACTAAGTACCTTATCGATTAGGAGAGAATACATGATAATTAAATTAAAGAAGATGCCTGGAATGCCGTTGGAAACATTTAAAATATCGAGGTCATGAGGTAAAGAAGACAATAGAAACATTTCTAGCATCCTACCGAATAGAACGACAAAAAAGCATGCTACTAAACTCTTGCAGTGGGGCATATATCTTTTATTGGATAAGTGTAAACCATATGGGAAGGCATTATAACTGGGCATTCGTTGGCAAGGTCTAAACCTGCGTTCATGACAAGCATTCGCCCTCATTTTCTCGCATTCGCTGTTCTAAGACTAGCTCTTTTGGTGTAAATTAGCTATTTAACTTTGCTCCGAACATTACTTCTGATGCGTGGCTCAAAACCGACTCCGGGTGGATCGGAGCAAGTCGCGAATATCAAATAAAATTGTGTTCGCAGCGACGTTAGTGGTCTCCTCCACACAGGAAAAATGTTATGCAACGGGTGATGCGAAGACGTTCGGTTCGCTAGTGTGTACTTAGCTCAAATATTTCATTGAGGTTCGGATGAAGTAGGCTATATTGCTTTCTCATGGGTTTATCTTGAAGTAAAGAGTTGTTTTGTCTATTACATTATCAAAGACTATTTGCCTACAATTCTGGCAGGATTATGTTATTATTATTATTATTATTAGCACCGCGTCTTACTACCCGTTCGGGTTATACGCACTTACGCTAATGTGTAATGGTAGGGTGATTGTGAGATGAAATGAAGGACCTACAGTTTAATGTGGAATCCGAACCACAGTGGAGGCCTGGCATTCCCCACATTCACAAGATGTCTTGTCAGAGGTGAAGGAAGGGTTTGGTAATCAGATAAATCTTTGCCGGGACCGAGGATTGAACCCCGGCCGCCAGCATAGAAGTCTGACACCTTACCACTAGACCACCAGGGCACCAAATTATAGTAGGATGTTTTTATGAAGGAACGTTTTTTTAAAAATAATGTTTATTTAGCGGTCAGAATTGATAACATTTTTTTATAATTTATATTATTTAACATATATTGTACTATCTATTAAAAGGGACTGTTACATATCACATGACTAAATGTATACATATTTTAAAATTGTTTAAGTAATTGTGAAACTTAAAAATGTAGAAGAGTTAAGGTCAAATCTCCTTAACTTCGACTTCGACACCCACAGTAACCCACATCTTCGAAACATTTCGAAGGAAGGGAAAAACTTGGATATATTATAAACAGATTTGGAATATCTCCCTAAATATGACTTATGTTACCATATTATAATCATTTTTAAACAGCTACTAAACTGTATTATTACACTGACTATTGATGAGATGACATCAATAACTTAAGTATTGATAAATTAAGATATATCAGCATTTAATAATCTAGTGTTCTTTGTTTTCCACTAAATGTTTCTCTTGAATAAACTAAATAAATAATTTAAAAATTAAAACTGGTGTTAAGCGACAACAACAAAAATCTAATACTTGTCTTGGACTTCAATTTTGCTTCGCATATTTCAGGCTTCACTTTACTTGACTTCACTATATAAATTAGGCTTCTAATGCTACTAATAACTTTATTAACTGTTAAAAAATGTTACTTTCTATTTAAATTGGATAAATACCATGTCTGAGTTACATTGTAAATTCAATTAGCAGTTTTACCAAGGTGACCATACTAGAAATATTTTCCACATGTCCGGTAGAGCTTTGTTTATTTCTTTAGTATTTTTGCATTAAAAATGGTTCCCTAATTTCCATGGTGGTTTTAATTTGGTTTCGTGTAGTTCCATTTTACATTTAAATAAAGGCCCCCACACAATTAAAAATGTTTCGATACCAAGTTTGCACTTGATTTCATGACCTTAATTCAAAGCATTGCTTCGGCAGACACAAATAGTAATTTTTGCAGTTATCAGAAATAACTCGTTAATTTGGATTATTATATCATTTTCATTGGCCTACATTGTTTAACTCGGTCAGTGTTAAGATTTATTAAATTAATTTTTTGACGTATGCTTAGGGTCTATATAACGTGCACTTTCTGAACAAAGTGATTATATCGACACACAATTTATAAACTGACTTAAATCTAAATATAGAACAGACACAAAACCCATTCCCCCAACCTGTGTAAGGGAAAAACTTCAATTTTACTAATTATATATTTTTCAGCTATGCCGGGAATCGAATCAGAGACTCTTAGCTCAGTAGGCAGACACGTTACCGACTGAAATAATAACAGATTTTTTTATTACAACGTATTCCTACTATTTTGGGCTATAAGCATATTAAGTGACTAAGCTAATGTTCTTGGGATAATAAGTTTGAATTTAGAGGAAGTGTATTTGCATTTGAGCGAAGAAAAAGAGTGTAACAGAATTTAATAAAAACTACCCTAGGTACACAAAACCAGTAATAAACCCCGATCAACCTATCAAAGGCAGTCCAATCTATTGCAAAAGTGACGCCTTAGAGCAAAGTTGACAAAACATTTTTGAGCAGTGTGCCACCTAGGGGCTAGCTGAATTTTAAACTTGTCTAGTGTACCACCTCTTATGCACATGTTTTAATAAATATTTAAAAATCAAAACTTGTTCAATATTATGAAATGTAATGTATTACTCAAATCAAATTGTAGGCCCATATAGTTTAAATTTTAATCATGCCCAACAAATTGAGTGTCTTAGACAATATTAATTTCAATAACTTGAAGTAAAAATATTTAAGGTAACACCTCCAGTGAAAACATACTATATATACATATATATATATATATATATATATATATATATATATATATATATATATATATATATATATATATATATATATATATATAATGCTAAAATCAAAAACTTAGCCTATATAATATTTTCCATGTTAGTTTTAGACATGTTATATTTTGCTAGCCAAGATATTTATGTTCGGTTCATAACTTGTCTTAAACAGAACACAAGATGCACTTAAGTACTAGCCAAGACGATTTCTAACCGTTGACTTCACAAAGTTCATTGTGACATATGAATGACATGTCTGTCAAAGTATTATTGTTTTCAAAAAATTATACCACGTTGAGAAAAGTTTTATTTAATGTCTATTTTTTTCATATCGACGTGACACTCAAATCCTGTTCACGTGCCATATATTTGCTATTTCTGCCTTAGAGCATTCAACCACCGAGGTGGATAAGACCAAGAGAGCGTGTCAATGAGAGAGGAACCTAAAGAGTTTTATGATCAATAATTTGACTGAATAGTAAATGGTGTCAGACATTTACTTTCACTTTGTTGTTGTGTGTCGAGTATTCATTTATTTGTTCTTGTTTGAGTGAAAAGCGAATTCATTTATCAATCAAATTAGATCCCATTGTCTTTCCAATTGATGATACCTTAAAAATCTATATCGTTCAATTTTCAACCCGATAACAATGGGCTTTATTTGTTAAAGAACTTAAGACTCGAAACAGTTTTGTTGAGAATGTTTGATCTACTTAAGTTTGGGGATATACATACAGTATACCCGTATTTGTATATGAGGGAAAATGGGAAATAGTGTAGTAATATTCACCTTCAGTACACCTGGCTGGGATTCGAACCCTGACCCAGACTAGAGAATATTAACTTTGTATTTAGACCACGTGCCCACCAATGAGGGCAAAAAAATTGTAAGGTTTCTTAAATAGTTTTTTGTTTTGATTTGTGCGTTCCACACAAGAGCTATCAAAGCGTTAAGACTAAACGATAGCTTGGAAAAAGATTGAGAAATCTACAGTAAATATAAAATGTTGGAAAAATACAGAGTATATCCTGGATTTGAACCATGGACTCTCCTTAAAAAGCAACAGAGTGCAAGGTAAATACAACCTATTCTGGTTATCTATAACCCGCTTCAGTGACCGAATGGTCTAGGGCAGAGATGGATAAATTACGGCCCGCCGGTGTATTCAATCCGGCCCGCGGGATGAATAATTAAAATGCGTGATGCTGTGAAGCAGACTTTTTTTTTAAACACAACAAAACTGGATTTTTATAAAATCATGCCAAAATCAATATTTCCAAACTTGTTAAATCATACCCAAAGATATGTGGTCTGTTTGGATCCTCAATTTCATGCGAACATGTGTTTTCGACATTTAAATTTAGGAATGATCTAGAAACCGACATATCTCTTGAAAATCACCTCCTCACAGTTTCACTCATTTCAAACCCCATTATATAAATTTTCTGAGTGAACTTAAAAACATACTAAATACTATGTCACTAAGGTGTTTATGATTGTTTGCATTATTAATATATTTAAAATTATTCATATCAATCTATTATTGATTAAAGTATTTACCACGCCAATTTTTTAATCTTCATTTGGACTTCCTGTAAGTAAGTTTGCACATCCTCGGTCTATAGCATCACTCTCATGTTAGACTAGCCTTCTAAAGACGGGGAGATCAGAGTTCGAATCTCAGTTGGGTCTATAAATAGTGGTTTTTGTAAAATGGTTTCCCATTCTGCTTCTACTCAAATGCAGATGGATTACCACTAAAATGCTTTCTTCCTCATCCCTGCCACGTTAGAGTAATTACATATGCATATAACCTGAACAGATAGTAAGACGTGGTGACTAATGAATGCTGATAATTTTAATGTAAATTTAAACTCATCCTGTGTACCTAGTTTAGCAGGTATAAGTATTGGAAAACTGGAAGATTAATATAATGATAATGAATAAAATACTTTTAAGGGGTTTTAAATCATGTTTATTACAAAAATGTAAAATAATATATATAAGTAAGAACTTTAGATAACTTATATTCAAATTAAGTTACATTTAAACTTTATAGCATATCAATTTAAATGTTGATACAAATCTATTATTTCATATGTAACAAATAGAAGAAAGTAGCGTAATATGGGTATATACTGATAAGCTATATGTCAAGTGTTGCAACTGATAATACCAAAACCTTATGAAATATATAATTGTTAGCAATACTTGTCTTTGACCACATTCAGTAACTTAAGTTTGTAAAGAAATGTCAGAAAAGTTTATGGGAGGTTGAAATATTTGTGTTTTATTTTATTTTGAACATGTATAGGTTCAAAACAAAATGAAAAGTAGAAAAGAGACACTTCAGCCAACAAACTGCTTTCAAGGTTTATATTAATACAAACATTTTTTTACACCATGTCTTATTACGTTTACAAGCAATACGCAAAAGCACTAATTATCTAATAAGTTAGGGATGAAGGAGGCTGAATTAAGAGGAAGTGTACCCTCATTTGATTGGGGGAGTTTATAAAACCATTTTGGAAAACTTTCCTCAGTACGCCCCTGAATTTGAACACCAATCTCCCTGTTAACAGCAGTCTAGTATATTGCGAGAGTGACGCCTTATACCAAATATAAACTAAACCTATTTTTAAATACACAGATATATTTTTTATAGACATTGAAAATTTTAGTTATTTTAAAATAACCGGTTACAAACGTGTTTGGTATTTTATAGATAATAACCCATAAGATATTCATTTGATAAAGCAATTGTTAATTACTTTTTAATATTGTATTATACTTGGTTTTCATTTGGACTTTTTTT
>JBCFYV010002303.1:0-67478 GCA_039000515.1 Timema cristinae
TGAGCGGCTCGACAACGGTCGCGAGGTTTTGGACCGAGGAGGACCGGGGGTTTTCCTCGAGTGGGGTCGGCCCAGGTTCTCGAGGAGGTTTTTTTGGGGGGGTCCAAAGGAGGGGTCGGGGGGGTTCCCGAGGAGCCTCCTCGGGGTAAAGTGGTGAGGGATTTCGGGGGGTGTGCCCCATGTACTAATTTTGGCACCACCATAGATAGGCTGGTTTTTTGTTTTTTTAGTGACCGAGTAGAGCGATTGGAAAAGGGTCGTTTTTGGCGTTTTTTGCGATATTAAATGGCAATGACAGTTGGGGCAATTTATGTTCTGGTTCCCCCAATTGACTATAAGATGTTGAAATACCGGGCTTGATGGATACATATTCCTTGCGGGGGTTGGGGAATAAGGGATTTCTTTTCTATTGGATCCCCAGGACTTTTTTCTCCACCTTCCATTTCGGACAGGTCAGGGGAAACAAGAAAAAATGCGGACCCTTTGCAGTTGATGCAGACTTTGAGACTCTCACGGTGTATCGTGAGCCTCCTGTCCCCCCAATCCGAACAGGTTGGCCTTCCCAGGCATTCAGCTTCGTTTGCCCAATTCCCTGCACTGAAAACGCGCCGGGGTTAGGGACATAGGCCGGCCCTGAGCACGTGGACCCCTGCTCGAACCTCCTTTGGGGTGGGGAGTCGCAAAGGTGAGGATTTTATGTATTTGCTTTTCTCTTGTCCGTTCTTTTTGTTAAAAAATCGGTAGCCCGGTGACATGTGGGGGGAAAGCTCCTTCAAGATCTCCTCAATGCTTACGCAGTCGAGGTCAAAAACAAGTGACCTCCTTGTAAACATTTGAGGAAACTGTGGGGCCCCAAACCTTCCCCTGTATATTTCCCGTTTTTTCAACGGAAATTTCAGAGTTCGCTTTAATATTTGAGGATTTTTGTTCGGACTAGTCTGAATCAAAAGGTGCCATTACGCGTTTCCTTATTTAAACGTAGATTTTGCTGCTCCATTATCACTCTTTCGGGATAAAGGGTGCCCACTTTAGATTGGGATTTCTTAAAACTCGAGACTCACCGGGAAAGGGGGGTTTGGCCCCCATTCCCTGGCTTTTTATCCGCAGGGCTGGAGGGCCCTACCGTTTCCGCTTTATCATTTTTAGGGCCTGTGGGGGGGGGCCCGGGCGGAGATCCCAGCGGAATTGGCAGTAGGGTGCCGTGGTCAGTAAGGGGGACAGTGTGACAATTAATCATTTTTAGAGTGGGGGAAAACCTGAAAAAAGTACTCGGATCGTGAAACCGGGTTTTAAATCCAGTGGTTTTCCACATGGGGCCCCTTTTTTTATTTCCCGACGAGAGGCTCCATACGACGTAAAACTGAAAACCCTTAATATGGAGCTTCGCCGGAAGAGAGGTCACCGCAGCAAGTGTATGCAGGAAAGTGCAAATTTTACGTCCGGGACCCTCATGAACGAAAACCGGTCTTTTTCTCAAGGTGGGGTACCCGGTTGTATCCCTAAGGCCCTTCTACCAGTTATTAAACCCGGGGCATTTTATTCGGGAGCTCAAGGCCCGCGGCTATCCAATAATAAACAGAGAAGGCCGGGTTAGTTGCCAAGGTCGTAAAAGAAAAGCCAAAAAGGGCCCCTTGCTGGCAGGATGAATGGGGGGGGGAAAGGAAGAAAAAAAGGTATAGATAGATAAAGCGAGGGGGAAGAGTGAAAAAAAAGGTGGGAAGGAAGGAAGAAGAAAATGATGTGAAAGGAAAGGTATTGGATAAGTTTGCCCACACGAGGTAAGTCTGCACAGAGGCCTCCCTTTTAGTCGCTTCTTACGACAAGCAGGGGTTATCTCGGGGGCTATTCTAAACCCCGTCTCGCAGGGGGGCTTGCCGTGTCAAATAATTCGAGAAACGGCGCAAACGTTTCCTTTGGAAAGCCACCTCCCCGGCCAATGTAGAAGTTAGCCCTTCGGAATTCCTCATCATTTTCATGGCAAAGTTGTGAAAAAGACGGTCAGTGAGGGGGAATTGGGGTTTTTATCTCGTTTACACCAGTAATAACCGTTGTAGGGTTTCATGAAGGACAACCCCTCAATTTTTTTCATTTTAAGTGTTGACGATGAATGACACAGTGAATAGTGATGACTCTGGCAATTCTTTTTAAGGTGGGCTAGAAACCGGAAAGACGACCTGACATGGCAGGAGAATCGTCTGTTGCGTAAGCGCTCACTTTTGTTAGGGTAATCTTTTCCTATTTTAAAAATCAACGATACCCTTTGTATCAGGATCAAAGTTCTAGCAAACCATTTCTCGGTAATTCCCTTTTTTTTTATTGATAAAACCCCACATATGCTAAAAAAAATTGTTTGTTGCAATCCCAGTGAATTTATTCATTTGCAACGCAATTTTTTCCAACAAATTGGTGGGTTGTTTGGATTCAAAGTCCGGGCATTTCGTCAATTTGCTTGGAAACCATTATTGTTGCTAAAGGAAACCGATTAACTTATTTATCGGCTTGCATGATTAAACAATTTTTTTGGTAGCCGGTAAATATGAGTTTTGCAATTGTGTGAGGTTTATCACATTTAGCGATCAATAATGACACCTGTAAGAACCAAGAAAACTTTTGTCAAGCGGTTGTCGGTTTTTAAATAATTCCCCCTTACTTTTGGCGTTTATCAGCTTTGCTTTGGAGTTGTTGTAAATAACTAAGTTATTTATCCCTTTATCACGTGTAATCTTGATTTAAAAGATATTCTTCGCGAAGGCTTCATGGCTTTATGGCTTCATTTCTAGTGAATGTTTTATCGCACAAATCCAATGTGGAAACTGGACATTTTGTGGTGACGCGATTAAAACAGAATTTTAAATACTCAGCTGAGTATTGACAAACTTCTTTTTGAACGAAGTTCTCCAGAGTAAACGTATCTTAAAGAGACACATTGCACACCATTAGATATAATGACAAAAAGATTACAGTTTAAATGACTAATCGTTGATGCAACATGAAAAGGAAATAGTTTACATATACTTTCATAAGTTTGCCTAAATTACCAACTAAAGGTGGTTCATAAACTCCTGTAATAATCTTTCTTATAATACAAATTCTAATTAAACATGAAAAAAATTATATTAACATTTATAAAATCAGGGGATTCAGAGAAATACAAAATGAAAGACCCTGCATTAATTAAAAATTGTTTAAGTGCACTTTAAACTACCAACCCCGAGTTGGGTTAACAAATATTAAATAGGTATTTATACTACACAAAGTACTCCCTTGCGACATGCCGGTTCAACCATTGCTGATGTGCCGTTTTGGCGGGCTTCTGTAGAAGTCCTCTTCCAAGCGCGGGTTAGCTGAAGTATGTGTGTGTACAGGTATTGTTTTTGCACTCTTAGATAAGTATTCACTTGAGCATTTTACTTGGAAACGAAATGAACAAGCCGAACAATCGAACGAGCTCAAACAAATGATTCTTTAGAATACTCCGAGAATACTCGATTTACTGGTACTCGGCTTGTTCCCGCTAATTTTGCCACGAACAGGACAACTTGGGCTCAGTCTCAAAAATGATTTTATAGTGGCAGAAGGTTCTTTCTTGTGCTGTTATGCATTTATTAAAATATAAAAAGAAGGACACGTAAATGTGGATAAGGTGAACGTTTTGTAGGTGTCAAAATACAAAACTTTTAGGGGATTGGACTTATAACATTTCCGAAATTTCAAATGAATATCATCTCAGGACGCTGAGATTTTGGTTAACCTTGTCAGCATTAAATTTGCCAATTAAGGACACAAAGTTCGATAAAGCAATATAGGGGAAAGATTCATTTGGCACTAACGTTTACGTTTTTTTAGCAACTCATTTGCAAGCTTGCAATATCTCAATATTCTTATGCGACCGTTACATTTCCATCGCTGCAAACACTCGAACGGTTCAAACAGATTCTAAAACACATATCCACTGAGCAAAGGCGAACAAATGACTTACTTTGAGCATTCCAAAAAAACCGACTGTTGTTCGGTTCCATTCAGCGCGTGTTCTCAGAGTGGTGAGCACTTGAGCATTTTACTCTGAACGAAACCGAACGCGGACGAACGAATGTTCAAGTGAATATGCACTGTTATATATTCAAACAAAACAAGCACAAGATTAATGAAGGGGAAAAAAAAGGTCTGGATAGCTCGAGTGTGTTCTGGAAGTAACAGTCTAGGCTTCAGCCTTTAGTGACCTACCGCGCCACTGACAGGCGAGAGCCATGTGTTCAAATCGAGGTTTATAAACGAGCATTTCTAATTGGCTGGAGACGGACAACTAGGATAACGTCGTAGAGATATATCAAGAGATTAGTGAGTCAAAGCTGTTTTGTATGTTGGTAGAGTGACTCCTATACTGCTGTATTCATAGTAATATACTGTGTTTTTTTAAATTATTTTCATGGAAGGAAATTTTTCACTTTTATATCGAAAAGTCATTGGGAGGGAAATAATCTAAAGTTGACAAGTCATTTACATCGCCATCTCATATATATGCCAAATATATTCAAAGATATGTATGAATACAAAGGTTGGTAATGACCTTACTACTAATAAACTTAATAATTATATAATTACCTTTTATTATCGTGTTTTTTAACTTTAAATATCTTCTAAAGGGTAACAGGGAATTACTATTAATCCTGACTTATTTTTATCTAAAACAATATTTAAAAAAACTCAAATGATGTTTGATAACTTTAAAGGTATGTACTTCCTCAGTAACATCTTTTAAATACTTTGATAAGCCCTATACTGGTTACATAAATTACCAAGAAAAAGGAAAATGTTGAAATAAGACAGAAAATGAACAATTAATCACTCGCCAAAGATTGTGTGAAACCTTATTCTGATATGTTAATCCTAGATCCCGTATCCAACTCAGTTTAAGGAGATCCTTAGATCCTGTATCCAACTCAGTTTAAGGAGATCTAGATCCTGTCATCATTGTTTTGTTCTATGTTGCTGTTGACAAAAAATATTCGCCGTTGCCATGCTAAAAATGTATCAATATAATAATAAACTAGTTCTTGCAATATAAATATTATTTTAATTTCTATAAACTATGGGCCAGATATAAGCTCAAAATAAATTAAGTAATGATTATAAATCTGTAGTAAGTTATGTAGTTTAAATGAAAGTATTGAGTCGTGCTCGATGATTGTGAAAGTGTTCTAGTTCGCGCTGCTAGTTAAAAAATAAGTTTGTTTTTTTCGTCATGGTGAATTTTGTAAGCTATCATATCGAGCCAACTTAAAAAGATAACTACGATACTTGGAAGCTTCAAGCACAAGCAGTTTTGTAAGAAGTGGGTTATGGAAATGTGTTTCTGGTCAAGAAAAATGCTCCACAACCAATGATTATGACGTTATGAAATGGAAAAGAACAAGATCTCAATGCAAGGTCAGATCTAACCTTAATTATATCACCATTGAACTTATACATATTAAGAACTGTAAGTTTTCAAAAGATGTGTTGGTTAGGTTATCAAAACTTTATCAAAGTAAAGTTCCGCTAGAAAGCAACTTTATTGAAACAATTGATCCTTCAGAAAATGAATGAAGGTGACGACGTACGTAATCATTTAAATATATTCACTGACGTGTTGGTAGAATTGAAGAGTTGGAAATCAGTATAAATCGGATATTTTAAGTATAATGATACTTTATAGCTTATCTATATCCTTTGAAGAGTAGCAATTGAATCCAATGATAACGTGCCTACCCAAAGGACTTAAAAATAAAAATAATTGAATATTTGAAACCACAAGCAAAAATGAAAGTGTGCCCTCGGATGACGCTTTTTTCGGAATAAAATCTAAACAAATAAAAGAACAAAGATAGTTCAAGTTTTTTCAAAAAACTACCAATGTTCCCTCAACCTCTCAATTTAAATAGAAGTGCCACAAATGTGGACGGATCGGCCATAAGGCCGTGAACTTTTGGAGGTAAACATAAAAAAGAGGAGTCAACTCTCAAAGTGGAAGAACCGTGCCTTTTCTTCTAATTCAGGTGGGTTGATCTTCATCATGGTGCATTAAAAGCATATGCACTTAAATGTGTGTAGACATAAGATAGTTTTCAGGACTTTTTACAAACCCTTCATGGGACTCTTAAATGGTCCTTGAGAATCATACAGCTTCTATTATTTGTACTGGCCTAGTTATACTCAAAATGCAAGATTCGAACAAAATTAATTTGCCTAACACATGGTTTGTACCAAGTCTGACCACAAAACCTACAATCAGTATCCAAAGTGACTGATAAAGGGTTCGATGTCTTGTTCAAAAAGAAAAAGCATTAGTGACAGGTCTTCATGGCAATACAGTATTAGAAGCTAAGAAGTCAAATGAGCTATATTATGTTGATTTTAAGGCCGTAGAAGTAGTAAATAAAGTGCATGAAGAATATGAAATAGAAAATGGCATATAAAACTTGCTCGCTTAAATGAAGTATATTTAAAATGGGTGAGTAAAAGGCAACATCGGAAGGCTTAGATTTCAAAAAGAGTGATACATTGAGTGATTGTGAGGTATGTATCAAAAGTAAATTTACCTGAGCCCCTTTCTCTGCAAGAGAAGTTACAGAAAACCTCAAATTTTGGGAAATAGTGCATTCGGATGTGTTTGGCCTTATGCTTGTCAAATCCCCTTGTGGATCAATATATTTTGTAACCTTTACAGATGAGGAAATGCGCTACAACCAAGTTTATTTCTTAAAACTTTAAAAATGAAGTTCTAGAAGTTTCCAAAAAGTATATAAAAACGAGGTTAAAAGTTTTTACAGAAAACAAAATTAAATTTCTGCAATTTGATAATAAAACTCAGAATACTGCAGCAAAGATTTTGAGAGTTTTCTAAAAGAATGTGGAATTTAGAGCCGGCTGTCAACACCACATACCTCTCAACAAAATGGTTTTTCTGAGAGGCTGAATAGAACCTTACTAGATAAAGCTCGATGTTCATGTTGGAGTCAAACCTGTACCCATCATTTTGAGCTAAGGCAATTCACACAGCAAACTACCTGCGTATTAGGTCTCCATCAAGGACCCTCAAATATGAAACACATTTTCGGATATGTGTAGGAAGAGTTCCATCGGTTCGACATCTTCATGTAATTGACAACAAAGCCTTCGTTTTGACAAATAATTGGCAAAGGAAAGTTATTTTCAAGGAGAGATGAAGGAATTTTTGTGGATATTCTGAAATTTCTAAAGATTTGAGAATATGGATACCCAATGAAAGGGTAATCAAAATCACAAGACATGTCAGCGTTTTGAGCCAAAAGAATTCTTTGACTCAAAGAAGAGAAGAGGAGACAAAGATATAGTAATAGATGATCAACCAAATTGAGGACAAACAAGGAAGTTATTAATAAATAAAATATTGATGAAATATCAAGACCTAATAGACATCTCAGACAAGAAGCGCAATATCCAGATGAAAACCAAGTACACTCAAGGACAAAACGTAACAGAAACTTACAATTTGGATGGATGATGTGTCAGCCTATTGTGATGTTAAAGATTCATTAGAAGGAGGTGATGAAGAAGCATGGCAAAAGCTACGAAAGAAGAAATAAAATCTCTCTTAATTAATTGAAACTTGGGAAATGTAGATCGAGAGAAGGTGACAATGTGATAGGTAGCAGAATGACATTAAAAATAAATATACAGCAATGGGCAGTTAGAGAGAAGGAAATCTCGCCTTGTTGCTAAAAATTTTGCTCAGCGCCCTGGAATTGACTTTGTTGAAACTTATGCTCCTGTCACCAAATGATCTCAATTAGAGTTATTCTTGGAGTGGTACTTAATCAAGACATGAGAGTTATTCAAAGGATATTTCGACCGCCTTCCTCAATGGTGAACTTGATGAAAGAATCTTAATCCAAAACCAGACATGTTGGAAACATTTTTTATGTGTCATAATGATGGTATAAATCACAACAAAGACCATTCTACATTTCTCAACGCTAAGAAGATGCTATAAAAGCTTCGAAAATCAGATAAGGACAAAGTATGCGTACTTTAAAAGAGCAGTTTATGGCTTTAAAACAAGCTGGTAGGTAACGGTATAAAAGGTTGAACTTGAAACTATAGCAATTGGGTTTCGTTCCCTCACAAGCTGACCTTTGTATTTTCACATCTACTACTACTAAAGAGGGGGGGGAGGGGGGGAACAAACATTGTTGATGACATTATAGTGGATCAAGAAATCAGCAACAGCTGAATGATTTAAAACAAGAACTAATGAAATCCTTTGAATTTCGAAACCTTGGAGAGCTACATTATTCTTTAAGAATAGAGTTCTGCCACAAGGATGGTATGATTTCAGCATCGAAAAACTCGATGCATTGAAGAAATTATCAAAGAATACAGCATAATGACTGTAAACCTGTTTGAAACCCCAAAGGTACGCGGCATGAGTTACAGAAGAATCCCCCCTGCGGGACGGGGTTTAGAATAGTCCCGCAGTAACCCTTTGTCGTAAGAGGCGACTAAAAGGGGAGGCTTCTGTGCAGGACGTACCTCGTGTGGGACAAACCTATCCTATATCTTTCCTTTCACATCATTTTCTTCTTCCTTCACTTTTTCCCTTTTTCTCATCTTCCCCCTTCACTTTATCTATCCTTACCTTTTTCTTCCTTTCCCCACCGTTCATCCTGCACAGAGGCTTTGGCCTTTCCGTTGACGACCTGGCAAACTAACCCGGCTCTTCTCTGTTTATTATTGGATACCATGCCTTGAGCTCCTAAATGAAAGTGCGCCGGTTGCAATACTTAGTAGAAGGGCCTTAGGGATGACAATAACCGGGTACCCTACTTTGGGAAAAGATCGGTTGCGTTCATGGGGCCGGACGTAAAATTGGCACTTTCCTACACCCACTTGCTGCGACGACCTCTGTCTCGGCGATGCTCTATGCGAAGGTTGTCATGTCTAGCGTCGTATTAGAGCCTCTCGTCGGGACAGTTAACAGGGCCATATGTGGTTAGTACCAACTTGGATCCACCTGGGTCTACGATCCGAGTACTGTGTAGGTTGTCCCCAATTACGGCATGGCCGATAATATTGTCGCCGCTGGCATCGTACTGCCAAAATCCTGCTGGCAACTCACTGCCGGCCCCTCACAGGGTCGTAATATAGATAAGAGGCGGAAACGGGGTAAGGCCGTCCAGCCTGTTTTGATAAAAAGCAGGAAGTGGTGAGGCCCAGCCGCTTCCTGGTGATGTCTCGTGTGAATGAAAGTGAAGGCCTGAAACGTGTCAGCCCATTTATCCTCGAAAGAGTGATAAATGGAGCAGCGAAATCGGAAGTCTCAATAAGGAAACTGCGTGATGGCACATCATGATTCAGACCACGACTGACACACAGTCTTCAAATATAATGGCCATCTCGAAATTACCGTTGAGCAATTCTACTCATATACGGTGAAGGTGGAACCTCACAGGTTCCTCAATGTTTGCAAGGGAGTGGTCACTTGTTTGACCTCGACTGCGTAAGCATTGAGGATATCTGTGAGGAGCTTTCCCCTCAGCATGTCACCGAGGTCTACCGTATCATTACCAAAAAGAACGGACAAGAGAAAATGACGGATACATATATCTCACCTTTGCGACTCCCATCCTTCCAAAGGAGGTTCGAGCGGGCTTCCATGTGCTCAGAGTCAGGCCATACGTTCCCAATCCTCGGCGCTGCTTTCTAGGCCAGGAATTTGGGCATACGAAGCTGAGATGCCGTGGAAGGCCAATCCTGTGCGGATTGTGGACAGGAGGCTCACGATACACCGTGTGAGTCTCCTAAGTTCTGCATCAACTGCAAGGGTCCGCATTTCTGCTTGGTCTCGGACCTGTCTCGAAATGGAGGGTGGAGAAAAAAGTCCTGGAGATCCTGTGTGAAAAGAAGATCCCTTATGCCCAGGCCCGCAAGGAATATATATCCAGTCAAGCTCCGGTATTTCAGAAATCATATAGCCAAGTTGTAAGCCAGAACATAAATTGCCCCAACTGCCATTGCGCAGTTAATATTGCCGATACGCCTACTCGACCTGTGCCACTCGTCTCTACTCGAGACACTAAAAGACAACCAGCACTATCTATGGTGGTGCCAAAATTAGTCCAAGGGGCGACGCCCCGCCGAGGGTCGCCTCCACCACCTTTGCCCCGAGGAGGCCACCTCGGGGAGCGCCTTCGGGCCCTCCTGGGGGGACCCCACCGAGCCTTCCTCGTGGGGCCCCCTCCGAGCCCTCCTCGAGGAGCCCCGCGGGCCCCGCTCGGGGAATGCCCCGAGCCTCTTCGGGGTCCTAAACCATGTGCGACCGTTGTCGAGCCGCTCAAACCCCACCTCAGGAACTCCGGAGGTCGGGATGAGCGGTGATACAGGTGAGGGTCGCAAAGGCAAGTCCCACTGGTGCCTTGAGTAAGGACCAGCAAGGGACCGCCGAAAAAAATTATTTTAAAAAAAGCGTCGAAGGCTTTAACAAAACCTTCGCGCAAGGATCCCCCGTCCCAAGTCTCTACAGGACAAACCAAAGCCTCTCCTGAAGCGGGAGGTCAAGAGAGATTGGGAAAAGCAAGAGGACCTAAAAAAAGTCCTCAATAAATTTTTATTTTTAAAAGATAGTGTTATGGATTGTGAGGTAATTAATTTAAATTATATATTAATAAATAATGTCGCTACTACAATGGAATTGTAGGGGTTTCTATGCTCGGGTAGAGGAAATTAAACTGCTAATTTCTTCCCTGCATCCTCCCATCTTATGTTTGCAGGAAATCCACTTCCGCCCAACTGACAACCCGATGCTTCGTGGGTACGATGTATATCGTACCGACAAGCCACTCTTTGATCGGGCTAGCGGAGGTGTGGCTATATTTGCACGTAGCAACATATATCATAAGTTTATAAATATTATCTTGATCTCCAAGTGATTGCTGTCAGAGCCTCCCTTCCTATGGAGGTAACCGTATGCTGCATTTACCTCCCACAGGTGAACGTGTTTCCAAGAGGACTCTAGAGGCCCTCTTTATACAACTTCCCGCCCCCTATATCATCTTGGGGGACTTTAACGCGCAAAACCCTGGTGTGGGGGTCTAATTTTACAGACACCCGCGGGAAGATGGTAGAGGATATTCTTGTCTCGGGAAACCTGGTGTTAATGAACACCGGGACCCAGACACACTTCTCCACCTTTAATGGTGTATCCTCTGCCATCGACCTAGCCCTATGTAGCCCGGGATTGCTGCTCACTTCCTTTGGGAGGTTCACTCGGACCTATGTGGCAGCGATCACTTTCCCATTCTGCTTTCACAAATTCAAGATCCCCCAGTACAGCACGGTTCCCCCAATGGGTTCTTAAACGTGCCGACTGGGATAAATTCCGCGAGCTCGCCGTTTTCCACGAATCCCTTCTCCTGACGTCGATGTAAAGAATGGGTATTTTACTTCGACGGTCATAGCGGCGGCGAGGGCCTCCATCCCTAAATCCTCGCCAAATCCGCGCCACCGTCCCGTTCCCTGGTGGAGCGCTGAGTGTCGATGGCTATTTCTGACCGTCGAAGGGCCCTACGTCTTTTTCACCGACGCCCTACTCTGGAGAATCTGGAGTCATTCCGGATTCTACGTGCTCGAGCTCGCCGTGTCATTCGTGAAAGTAGAAGAGAGTCTTGGAGAAAAAATTATTTCAACCCTTACAATATCCACTCCCACAACTAAGGTTTGGGATAATATCCGTAAATTACATAATAGCAACAATTCCAACAACAATATACCTGCCCTCATGTCTAACGGTTCACGTGTCTCCTCCCCTATGGAGGTCGCCAATGTATTGGGCTCGATGTTCGCCAATATTTCTAGCACTGCGAGCTACACTAACGAGTTCGCGGTGCATAGGAGGAGCATCGAGCGCCGTACTATTGATTTTGGCCAAAGTCGGGGGGAGGATTATAACTCCCCCTTTACCAAAGATGAACTGACATACGCCCTGTCCCAGGCCGGCAGCACAGCCTCTGGTCCAGACGACATTCATTACGAGATGTTGCGTCAGCTGCCCCCTGCCGGACAGGCATTTCTTTTAGACCTCTACAATAGTGTTTGGGAATCTCAGCAGTTCCCCTCACTATGGAGGCAAGCAACCGTTTACCTATATATAAAAATGGCAAGGATAAATTAGAGCCAACTAGCTATAGACCGATAGCTTTAACTAGTTGTGTATGTAAAATATTGGAAAAAATAATTAATAAGCGACTTATATGGTATTTAGAATCCCGCAATCTGCTATCTAATATTCAATGTGGTTTTCGCCGTAACCGATCCACGGTGGATCACCTTGTCTGTCTAGAGACGGCTATTCGTGACGCTTTTCTCCATAAGCAGCATCTTCTGGCTGTCTTCTTCGATCTGGAGAAAGCGTACGATACCACCTGGCGGTACGGCATTTTAAAAAACACTTTTTAATTGGGGGTTTCGAGGAAACCTTCCTTCTTTTATATCTAATTTTATGTCGGATAGACACTTCCGGGTAAGGTTGAATAACACTTTATCCGATGATTTTATTCAAGAAAATGGGGTGCCTCAGGGTAGTATTCTGAGCTGTACGTTGTTCGCTATTGCAATAAATAGTATTGTGGACAACCTGCGCTCACTGTTCGTTCATGCCTTTTTGTGGATGACTACGCATTTATTGCAATTCATCAAGTCTCCACAGGGCTGAACGACAGATACAACTCGCTGTAAACATTCTATGGTTGTGGGCATCTCGTAATGGCTTTCGTTTCTCTGCGGCCAAGACGACTGTCGTCCACTTCCATAGATTACGCGGAATACAGCCAGCCCCAATATTTTAATGAACAACGTTGTTTTACCTGTCTCCGAGACCGTAAGGTTCCTGGGACTTTTATTCGATTTTAAACTAACTTGGATTCCCCACATCAAAGACCTTAAAGCGAGGTGTATCAAGGCATTGAATTTGCTCAAAGTGGTTAGCGGCGGTCCTGGGGTGCTGATAGGGAAACCTTGATGCGCCTGTATAGGGCCCTGGTCAGATCTAAACTAGATTATGGGAGCTTTGTTTATGGCTCAGCTAGACCCTCGGCGTTTAAAGATGCTAGATAGTGTCCACCATGCTGGCATTCGACTGGCTACTGGTGCCTTTCGTACCAGTCCAGTCGTCAGCATCTGTGCCGACGCCGGTGAGCCGCCTCTTTCTTACCGGCGTTCCTATCTTCTGGCATCTTACGTGTCAAAACTTCATTGCATGGCACAGCATGTTGCCTATCATCCTGTGTTTCATCCCCCTAACCGTGTCTTGTATGAAACCAAATGGCGTAGTACAAGGCCGGTTGGGATCAGGATGCTATCGGTTTTCGACACGTGTGGGATAGTTTTGCCAAAGGCTATCCCCACATCCCCAGGTCGTGTTTCTCCCTGGAAGATTCGCCTACCTCAATGCCATTTTGATCTTGCCAAGTTCCCTAAAGCGACCACCCCAAACTTTGTATATGAGAGGACCTTTAATGAGCTCCTCTCCACTCGCTTTCACGGATTCGAGCGCATCTACACTGACGGCTCTAAATCTGGAGCCTCCGTGGGATGTGCTTTTGTTGTGGAAGGATCCAATTTTAAATTTGGTTTACCTAAAGAAACCAGTGTTTTTACGGTCTGAATTATATGCCATTTTTAAATCTTTGTGTTTTGTTTACCGAAGTAGTCACCGTTCTGTCCTCATCTGCACGGATTCCATGAGTGCTCTGTTGGCATTGTCCACTCTCTACTCCTGGAATCCCCTCGTGCAGATGATACATGAGCAAATTTTTAAAATTGATTCATTAATCACCCGGCTCGCCTTTTGCTGGATTCCTGGTCACGCTGGTCTTCCAGGAAATGAACTGGCGGACCAGGCAGCCAAGGAGGCAGCACGCCTGCCTCCGGAGGCGAGTCCGGGTGTCATGTTTTTAGATCTAAAGGGTTATGTTCGGCGTGGAGTCTTACGCACCTGGCACGAGCAGTGGGTCTCGACCCTGCTCAGAACAAGCTGCGGTCCATCAGGGACGGTGTGTTGCGATGGCCCTCTTCTAAACGGAAGTCTAGAAGAGAGGAGGTCATCGTGACGAGACTCCGCGTCGGGCATACTTCATTGACCCATAGTTTTTTACTAAGAGGGGATCCACCTCCAGTGTGTGAGTTTTGTGATACTCCCTTAGTGTGCATCACATTTTGGTGGAGTGTCGCAAACTAGCCCCTATCCGTCTGGCTCTTGATTTTAAAGGTGACTTACGTTTTTTATTACGCGATAGTGCGGATGGAGTTATTTGTTTACTCCGTTTTATACGCCAGGCGGATCTTTTTAATGCCATTTGAGTCACTTTTATAAAGTGGCTCTTTTGGTTATTATTTCATATTGAGATCTTTTTAACAGTTTTATTACAATTTAACATGTTGTTTTGTCTTTTTAACGTATTATCATTTTAACATGTTGTTTTGTCTTTTTAACGTATTATCATTTTAACATGTTTTGTCTTTTTAACGTGTTATATTTTAATATGTTTGTTTTGTCTTTTTATTGGAGTGATACACTAGTGGTTTTTTTTTAGCAGGTGTATCACTTAATTTATACCAAGAGTCCATTTGAGCACTCCTATGGAGTGTCTCAGATGGTGAATGTTTTATCTCTTTCCCCTATGGGGATTTTTATTATGTTTTTAATATATTTCAAGGCCCTAATGACCTAGATGTGTCGATGGGCCGTTAAACAACAACAATAATAATAATAATAATAATACAGAAGAATCATGGAAATATCAAAAAATGTATTTATCAAAACTTTATTGGTTACTCATGTATCTGTCTGTGACTATTAGGCCAGACATAACACACACAGCCAGCTTCTTAAGTCAGTATAACACCTGTTTTGAGAAAGAGAATTGGATGGCTGCCAAAGGAGTTTTGCTCTACTTTAAAGGGAACCAAATATATCGCACTGGTTTTCAAGAAAACTAGTAAATCACTTATTGGGATGGCAGATTCTGATTGGGCAACTGGAGAAGATAGAAGATCTTATTCAGGATATTGTTTCCAGTTTGCATTGACTTCCATCAGCTGGGAATAAAGAAAACAGAGAACTTTGGCTCTGTCTACAGTGGAAGCAGAATACATGTCAATGACAGAAGCAGCAAAAGAAGCGATACACTTTAAAACTGTTATTACACGACATGGGTGTGCCTCACCAATCAATTGAAATAATTAATGACAATTTGTATGCACAAAGTTTGACTAAGTATAACATCATAAGCTCAAAGTCCAACCATATCAGCATTAGAGAACACTTCATTAGAGAAAAAGTACAGGTTAGAGACATCATCATCAACTACAAGCCAACGGAGACTTTGGAAACTGATGTTCTCACCAAGTCATTGGCCTCTCCTAGGCATAGTCAATTAGTATGTGCTCTTGGACTTGGACAACAATTAAGACGAGTGAGGCGGAGTGTTGAAATAAGATAGAACAATGAACAATTAATCACTCACCAAAGACTTGTGTGAACCTTATTCTGATATGTTAATCTTAGAACCTGTATCCAACTCAGTTCAGGGAGATACTATATCCTATTAGCATTGTTTGTTCTATGCTGCTGTTGACAAAAATATTCGCCATTTTTATGCTTAATAAGTATCAGTATAGTAATAAAATAGTTCTTGCGATATAATTATTTTACAAAAGACCTCTCGGGAAAAAACAGTAGTTTTAAACGAAAATCTGACTCATCCAGTGAATTTTCAGCTTTTATTTCTTTATTTACATTGTGAAAGAAACCCTGATTGTGTGATGGTTTTATTTATTTAAATAAGTGGTCTGAGGTCAGAGTTCCTGGCTACAGATTCAGTTGTTCCGGGTTCAGTGGCTCCAGAATAACTTTAAAAGGTGGGCAAAGGAGGGAGAGGGGGCATACAACATATCAAAAGAAAGGAAAAATATTTGAAAATAAAACTTATTTGTAACCATTAGTTTCTAGTTGGCGTTGCAATGCATCATGGGTATACAAACATTTCTTGTATCTTGTAAATTTCTGCACCATTCAAGCAGAATTTGTTCTTTATTTTCAGCAAATGTGTGAATAAAACTTGAGATGCCGTGAAGAGTGTGACTCTATTTCTAGCCTTTTATCTAATCTGATTAAATTGTTAAGAGAAGCGGTTACTGTTATATTATTATAGATTACCTTGTGAGAGCAGTCAAAGATGAAGCAGCCTTCAAACTAGGATCGACGCTAAGAGCTACTGTCATAAAAACAGTCCTGAACCACTCTACGATTCGTGGGTCAGTGTATTTCATCATTAGCAATGATTATGAAATAGTTTAATTATTTTAAATAATATCTGAGACTCACTCAGAACACTCTTATTATATAAAACCAAATTTATAATTCCTTTTAGCAAAGTAGTCATAGAAACAAAACAATCTCGAAGATATTGTTAATGTTGGTTTTTGCAATAAAAAGGCACTTTTGGTTTCACAATTATTAGAGTTTATTCAAAACGTTGTTTAGCGATAGGAAGCGATACATTTTTATTTATTTAGTGCGTATGGTTGTTTACTTACAGTTGCCTTAGGGATTTTGATTTAACCATTGTTGGGGTGCTGCGTTAGCAAAGGATGAGAGATAAAAATTAAAAGTTATCAAATAATATAAAAAGATGTTAAAATACATCAACACTCTCCCTTATTTTATAACTTGTAAACTCCCATTTTGTTACATAAAAATTTAAAATGAACTGAAAACAATGGTTTTGTAAAAATGTCCGCGAGCTGATTTTGAGTGTCAACTTTTAAAATGTTGATTTCCCCATCGGTGACCAATTCGCGAACAAAGAAGTGTCTGATCCGAATGTGTTTTGTTCTTCGATGAAACTCAGGATTTTGTGCAAGCCGGATGGCTGCTTCGTTGTCAACTTGCAGAGTAGGTGTCGACTTCAGATGGCCAAGTTCGCTCAGAAGCCGCTTGGTCCACAGCATCTCTCTCGCAGCTTCACTGGCAGCTACGATTTCAGCTTCGGTTGTGGATATGGCAACAGAGGCTTGTCGCTGACTCATCCACGAAATAGGTGCCCCAGAGTACCGGCAGAGCACTCCTGAGGTAGAGCGTCCTGTAGTTAGGCAGCCACCATGATCTGCATCGCTGAAACAATCAAATACACCTTTTTCCAGGTTGGATTTGTAGATCAGTCCGTAGTCTGTCGTTCCTCTCAGATACCGCAGAATCCTTTTTACTTTCTGAACATCACGGTTGGTTGGATTTTCGAGGTTTCTGGACACCACGCTGACAGCATATGCGATGTCTGGTCGTGTGCCGCACATCAAGAACATAAGTGCTCCAACAGCTTGTCTGTAGGGGAAGTCAGGATTTGGAGGACTTTCTTCTGCATCGTTGTCCTTGATAATTGGAGTAGATACAGTTTTGCAGTTGGTCATTTCAAATCTCTCGAGTATGGTCTCCGTGTAGTGTTTCTGGCTCACACTAATTGATCCGTCCTTTTCTCGGCTGATTTCCAATCCTAGAAAATAAGACGCCGGCATGGAGGTGATTTTGAACTCCTTTTTCAGATCGTTGATGAACTTCTGAAGTTCTTGCTCATCTTCAGCTGCAATCAGTCCGTCGTCAACGTAAAGAACGAAAAACATCTTCTTCTGTCCTTTTCGTCTCACGAACAGACAGGGATCCGCTTTACTTCGCTTGAATCCCAAGCTGACGATGTAGTTGCTGAACTTTTTGTTCCAGCATCGAGGAGCTTGCTTCAGTCCATATAAGCTTTTCTTCAGGCAGCAAACCCGGTTGGATCCATCACTATGTCCTTCAGGTTGCTGCATGTAGATGGTTTCCTGGAGGTCACCATAGAGGAATGCTGTTGAGACGTCAATTTGTGCTAGTCTCATCTTCTCGTTGGCAGCAACACTGAGTAAAGTTCTTATAGTTGATGTTCTTGCAACTGGACTGAAGGTTTGATCGTAGTCCACTCCTTTCCGCTGTGAAAAGCCTTTGATGACCAGTCTGGCTTTGTATTTATCAATCGATCCATCGGCGTTGGTTTTGATCCGGTAGACCCATTTATTCGAGATTGCTCTTTTTCCTGGGGGTAGATCAACCAGTTCCCAAGTCTTGTTCTCTTCAAGAGCTTTCATCTCACGACTCATAGCTTCTTTCCAACGATCTTGCTGATCCGATCGCATGGCTTCTTTGTAGGATCCAGGTTCCTGAAGAGGGCTAGAGAGAAGCATCACGAAGTCCTGATATTTCTCTGGAGGTTTGAGCGACGAACGATTACGAAGGCGCTTGACGATGGCTTCTTCATCTGGACTTGGAGCACTATCTGGAACTTGTTCATCTAGACCTTCTTCTTCATCAACAGTACTCATATCCCAGAATTCATCATCATTTTCTTCGCTTTGCGTTTTGTCATCATCTTCTTGACTTTCTTCAGAAGTTGAATCCACTGGTTCAGCAGCAGAGTCGAGACTTTCCGGAAGATAGTTGTCGATTTTATGCTCTAGCACCTTTTCCTCGAAGATGACATCTCTTGATCTGATGAGTCTTCCTTCCTCTTCACAGAAGATCCTGTAGCCGTCGTCTTTGTCGTATCCGATGAGAATTCCTTTGATTGCTTTTGGATCCATCTTCTTCCTTTGTTGTTTTGGAATGTGTGGATAGCAGGTAGATCCGATCACCCGAAGATGTTTCAGACCTGGTTTACTGCCATGCCACAACTCGTAGGGAGATTTTCCATCAACTCGGGAAGGTCCTGTCCTGTTGAGAACATAGGCTGCTGTGTTGATCATCTCGGCCCAAAGCATCTGAGGCAGCTTTCCATGAGCATACATCATTGCTCGAGCAGTTTCAACCACGGTGCGGTTCTCTCTTTCACTGGAGCCATTCTGCTCTGGAGTGTAGGGCATCGTAATGCGTTGAACAATTCCTTCCTTTTGTAGGATTTTTCTGACATGCTTGTTGTCGAATTCCTTGCCACCGTCGCTTAGCAGCTCTTTGATGTTGTGTCCAAGAGTCTTGACTTCCGCAACGAATTGAGCCAACTTCTCTGCAACTTCGGACTTCTCTTTCAAAAAGTAGATGGTCCTGAACTTTGTGTAGTCATCCTTGAAGAGGACGAAGTACAAGTATCCTGACATGGACTCTTTGAATGGACCGCAAACATCTGTGTGGATCCGCTCTCCCGGTTCCGTTGTCTTAGACCTCGTACCGAAAGGCAGACGATGAGCTTTGCCATAGACGCAGCCTTCACAAAGTTCACTGTCCAAGTTGACATGAATTCCCAGCTTGTCCAGAAGGGATTTCACGTGTCGCTTGTTCTGATGTCCGAATCGTTCATGGTAAAGTTGGAGAAGATTGTTTGCTTCTGTTGCGTTGACTTCATTGGATGGAATGTCGTTCACGTTCTTCACATTCAGCCTGTAGAGTCCACCAAACCGCTCACGAACTCCAGTCAGTTTCACTTCGCCGTTGACGATGAAGTTGCAAACCTCTGGAGACGAGATGAACCTGCTTTCCTTGTTCTTATCCTGCGCTGCAAGGACTGAGAATAGATTTCTCTGGATCCCGGGAACACACCATACATCAGCCAACGTGAGCTTGTGCATCTTGCCGTTGACTTCTGCTTCGATGTCAATGTCGCCTTTACCAATAGCCGCAACCTTCACGCCATTCGCTGTGATCACTGTGTGGTTTGTAGAAAAAGACTCGAACGTCCTAAAAATATTTTTGTTATTAGAAACATGACTTGTTGCTCCATTATCTACATACCAGAACTTGGAGTTGCACTCCAAGTTCATCACAGTCGAGGCTACCGTAGTCAGGATCATATTTGCACCCTTTTCCGGATTTTCCGAGTTGCTGGCTTTGTTGCCAAGTGCTTCATCCGCGATTCGCTTCCTGCATACCTTTGCTAGGTGATTTTTCTTCTTGCAGTAGGTGCAAAATTTCTTTTTGTCACCCTTTTGCTGATTCTTGTGCGAGTTGTTTGGCTGCTTTGACGAATTAACATAGAGGGCTTCTTGTTGAGATGACTCTTGTTTGCCTTTCAGTGCATTCTCGTAGGCACACAGCTGGTTCGTCAAATTGTCGATTGTCCTGTCAGCTTTTGACATCAGCATCCAGCTCGACTTGAATGAAAAGTAATCTTCAGGCAACGTACCTAAAATTTTACAGATCATAAATAAATCTGGCAAATTTGAGGTTAGCTCGGCGTCGTTACTCATTTCCTGCTTTAGTTCGCTCCACAAATTCTTTAATTTTGAGACATGCGTAGCGATATCATCTTCAACGGCTTTTTCATAACTAAAGAACTTAAGGCATAAATTGTAAACCTTGTCTTCGGAGACGCCGTCGAAGAGTTTGTGCAGTTCGAGCCACACCTCCCGGGCTGACTTGAGACGCATTATTTTCTGAAGTGTCTCTTCCGTCATATTTGCGGTTAAAACGATCAACGCATGGCTGTCTGCCTTATTAAAAGCGTCGAGCGATGTCTGGTACTCCGCTCTTTGTGCCGCGGTCGCTTCATCAGACAACGCCCTTGGTTTGACTAACCTGCCTTCAATTACGTCTGTCGCTCCGGGGATACCTCGTAAACAAATGCTCAGTTTGTATCGCCATGTATTCCAGTTTCCTTTTCCTTCCAGAAGTCCAACGTTGATAATCTTCGTCGAGTCCATTGTGAGCGTGGCGGCGTCGTCCTAACCTCAAAATGTCTCGTCGGATTTTCTCCAAAAATATCGCACCAAGTGAATTTATTTTAACAAAATCAATCACGCACTAATGTCGTTACGTGCCTGGGCCCATAACCTGTTGGTTTTTGCAATAAAAGGCACTTTTGGTTTCACAATTATTAGAGTTTATTCAAAACGTTGTTTAGCGATAGGAAGCGATACATTTTTATTTATTTAGTGCGTATGGTTGTTTACTTACAGTTGCCTTAGGGATTTTGATTTAACCATTGTTGGGGTGCTGCGTTAGCAAAGGATGAGAGATAAAAATTAAAAGTTATCAAATAATATAAAAAGATGTTAAAATACATCAACAGTTAAAATGTGTTTTATTTTCAAACTTGTATGCATTATTGTGGTAGATAGCGAGACGAGCCACACCAAATATATCGGCCCGTATAGCTTCCTCTCTTTCCTCACCATTCCTTCTCTCTAAACTCTCTAATTCTCTTCTTCCTCTCTATATCTGTATGTCCTCTAACCTTCCACACAGTTCTTCTTGTGCAGACCCATAGATTCCACGTCCGATCCATATCATCTTCAACTACTTTAACTGTCATGGCAGTGTTTTTATCAATGACTACCAATTTCACTAGTATCAGGGGGAAAATCTAACGGGTCCATATTTGATCAGCTGGTGAGTCCTCCAACCCGCCAAACCCCTCACTTCTCTTCTTCAACAAAACTAGATTCGGTAGGCTTTAACCTTCACCCCCACAGCTTATTTGTACCTTATCTCTCTCTCACCTTCAAAAATGGTAGTTATAAAAGGGGTCAGCGTTTGGGTCCGAGCAATCCAAAAAATGCAGCCAGTTTTTTAATGAACTAATGATTTCAGTTTCAGTTCCTGGCAAAAAATAATGGTTGATGGATAAACCTTCTGATTGATTTTTTAACAAAATAATTTAGCTTATTTTTACCCCCTTATCCACCCGTTCCAATTAAACACAGTGATTGGTAATTGTATACAATAAAGTGATGCAGTGTAATCTACAATGAAAAAGAAACTAATCACTGGGACCGCTTCTTTATCGAGATACTAAGAGAGACATATCAAATAGAAACAACCTTTATGTCATAGAGTCTTTTATTGACCTGTGTAGTGGAACATTGCACGTTTATATGAGATGTTCGATGTTGGACTCACAACGCAGTAATGCCCTCAGACACCATGACTGTCGTGTTCATTGGAAAATGTGAGGCATATCCAGAATATTATTCCTAGCATCAACATTTGAATTCCACAGAGTTCTTGTGTTGTTATCTTGGGAGTCCACAATTCCCTTCATGTAGTACCACAATCGGAAGTCCCAAAGTGTGAGATCGAGAGATCACGCAAGCCATGCAGCAGACCCATTACGTCCAAACAATCACCTGGGATAGTATTATTCAAAATGTCTCACTGCATGGTCGTAATGTGCATATGCACCTTTCTGAAACAATCATATGGCTAGCTGCGTTGCCAGTGGTTTGTCGTCCATTGGTTAGGTAAGAATGTTCTTTATAAGGTGTTGGTAATTGTCGCTCTGTAGTCATGCAGGCATTTCATACAGCCTTAGTAGAATATCACCCACCCAAGCCTTGATGGAGAATTGATATTGCAATGGACCTCCAGGATGTCTTTTAGATTAGTGTCGGCCAGAATTTGTTAGTTGTGGATATTGCCAACGCAATTTCTAGTTAATCTTACTTCATCCTTTACAAGTATTTTACTGATGAATTGTGGATCTTTACCGTGGTGTTGAATCATACACTCACAGAATGTCCCCAGTGTTCCAAATTGAGAGCCGTATTAAACTTCTGTACAGATTGTAATTGGAATGGGCACAGTAATGGGTCATTTACTGTTCTCCACATAAACATCTGTGACAGGTGATGACATGTGGCTAATCGCCGTATACTTGAATTCAGTGAGCGTTCCACAGAATGAACAATTACCTATTCCAATGAAATTGACCTGCGACATCGCAACCTACCAGCGTTCGCCTTCACAGATAAAAAGTGACCTGTTTTCTTTAGACGATGATTCAATGCTACAAATTTCCTTGGATTTGGGTTTCGTTGGACAACTAAACATGCTACATATGTACGAGCAGAAGTAATGGGGTTTTGTCTGTCAGAAACTCACCAAAACTTATTATGTGAGGTTGTAGAGACTAGTTGTTGCGAAATAAAGACAGGATAGTCAGTGCGTGGAAGAGCAATGAGAGGTGTGAGAGCGAGGGTCGTGTAAACTGGTTATGTTTGTGCAAATGTGCGTAGCACATATTATGTTGGGACAACAAGTATGAGATTATTAGACCATGTGAGGTACAATAAATCAAATGTGGGATGAACACAAAATATACATTTCTTCGTTTAAATGTGTAACCGGTTTCCCTCGTGTTGCATAACACCTGATGCGATATCTAAGTTTGTGATACATAATCGTAAATTTCATAAAGTTACATATCTTGAATTTATATAGTAACTTTAACGGGTTACAAATGCTAATACTTATTTTATATAAACAAATTGTCACGGATGATGAGCGATAAAATAATACTTGAAAACGTGGGTACGCCATGGTCGCCATCTTGCTAGCATGGAAAAATTTTACACAAAAAACAACAACTTTAAGTTCACACCAAATTAGTTATACTATTCTTAAAACCAGACCGTCCGTTATTTGTTTATTTCTTCCTAAAATAAACTGTTGTCATGTCAACAAAACAACTAAAATAATCAAAGTAAATCAATGTAGTAAGTAACGTTTAGAAAATTAAATAACAAAATTGAAATTTAAGCGGTGTTGGTTAAAGTGAGTAAAAAAAAGGTCAGTTGAACAATATTAAATGAGTTGATACATAATTGTAATGAATATAATTTACAATGTAGCACTTAAAAATATGATGAAGAACTCCGTGACAACTGGCAGTATGAATTAGCTCCATATCTTTTGGCGATCATTGATGAAATAGGAATGCGCAAAATTAAAAGTCATCTTTGTTTGATAGCTTTGAACTAATATTACGTTTGTCATGAAGGGAGTTTTCTTATATCTTGATGTATGGAATCAAGTGGATACTTTAGATCATATTGTTGCAACATATATTAATCATGTGTAGTTATATTTTGGTTCAATTGTTGTATTAGATGAATTTAATTAAATCAGAAAGACTTTAAAATCTATAGAACAAATACATCGATCCTCCAAACTTCGTGTATCAACCGAGGCTCTATTTGATGAAACTATGAATGCTACGACGAATAAAGAAATATTTAATTCCACCACAAACAACATAATCTGATTAATCTCGATGTTGTTATAGCTTGCACGCCTGCAGAGAAAGAGTTTTCTTTCTGAAAAAAGGTAAATGGAAGTTCGAAAGGAAAATATATTCTTTAGGAAGTCTTGGCCAATATAAAAGGAGTAAAGATCATATTTTATTCTTACACGCAATAACTGGACGTGAAACAGCATCTTCCATTTTTAACAAGAGTAAAGTCAAATCTTGAAATATATTATAAATGTGAGAGGATTTAAAAGTTTCGTCTGAGGTTTTAAGCCAGAAGATTGTTATAAGGAATTAATATTTTCTATTGTACTACGCTTCATCTTAATGTTATATGTTGGTCCAGTTATGTAATTTTCCAATGATACTCATCGACACTAGTGCTTTGTTAAGTCTACAAGAATTAACAAACTTGTAAAACTAGCTTTACTTCCACCGACAGCTAGTGCAGTTCAATTACCCCTCTTTCAGGTTTATTATCAAGTGCAAACTTTGCTAGCTAATGAGTTACATCCTGAATACTGGAGATGGCTATTGAAAATTAAAATTTTGGAACCAAATAGAACATTACAACCTCCTGCTCCAGATTCACTTTTGAATATGATTTTCTGCAACTCTAAAAGTGTGTGGACCAACGTGTGGCTGTAAAAAAAAAAGTTTACGCTATTGAGCAATTTATGGTAACTGTCTTGGTCAATCCTTCATCAATGCTACACTAGATGAAGAATCTTTAGATGGACCACAAGAAAAAATAAGTGTAAAGGTATTAAATCAAAATAATGAAATCCCATGAATTACTTACCAGAAGATTTGTATTCTCAAAATTAGGAACAAGTTGAAACTAATGTCAGAACGAACAATAAACACAACAAAACAAAAAGTAAACGAGGAGGAAAACGAAGAAATATAATTAATAGAATGTGACAAAATCGTGGATTAGGTCTACAGGGGATAATAAAGTGAAAAGAGTAGCATTATTAAAGTTATAGTTTAGGTATATAGGTTTTATAAGCAGTAATACGAAGAAATAGTTGTATATACGAGAAAGACGTATCGAAACATATTTGTGTGAATTCTTATAATCAACATATTTGAATAGATACCTTTTATTTACAGGACCAATATATCAAGTGATATTTATTTAAAACATATTTATGAGACTTATTGGTTAAGGAATGTTTCTGTACAATTAATTGACGGGTACTTTTGATACATTTTTTATAACACATGAAACACATACCAAATTTCAGTTAGCTCAAAATGAATCCGTAAAGAGACCAATAAAATCACTGGACTAAAATTACTCTAATGGAAGGACGAAATAATCTTAGAAGTATTAGAGCTTCATCTGGGTTGAATAAGAGTGGAAAAACAATTATGGAAAACCACCCTCAGTAGACCTGATTGGAATTCTAACCCTGATTTCCCCTTTTTCGAGAGGCTAGTCTAACACAAGACTGACGCCTTAGACCTTAGACCACTAAAGCGGGTTATTCAAGCAATGTATATATCAAGTAAAGTGGCACTGATATAAGAAATATTAAATTATAAGTGTTTATTGTTTGGCTCACTAAGCTCTTATCTTACAACATAGTTAATAATATTTTATAATAATATTTAGCACCGCGTCTTACTACCCGTTCGGGTTATACGCTTTACAACATAGTTAAATAGTGTAATGTGGCAAAAGTCAGAGAATTGATTTCTAGTAATAAACTATGGTAATATGTTAGAGATGCTTTATCGTGCAATTGGTGCAAAAAAACTTGTAAGAAATTAGATTTATACTTTTACTACTAACAAATTTATGATAAGACACTTTGTATGTATAATCCAATAAAAACTATGTTAACATTCTTCAATTTTAGTTTTTAACTACAATATTGTTGACATTATCTCTGGAAATTAATAGTTTTTTTATTTGAGGTAGTTAACGTTCATTTTCTGAACCAACTTATTATATCAAAATATTAGAATTTTTAAGAGTAAGAGTGAAAGATTTTTACAAATTTTTCTGAGATGGTATTTTCTTACATCTTCCAGTGTTCTTATACATAACACAATCAACTTTCCCTTGGAAGGAAGTTGTTCTAGGGATTTAGTTTATAGTGTATTGTCTTAGTTTTACACTTATTATTCTACGATGGTAAGAAGAACCTTCGTTGTAATCCTCAACAATATTGTAAATACAACAGCTTGTCGATAATTCAGAGGAATTGTGAACCGACTGTGTCCTGATTAAATAGTCATTTTCTATACAAAAAAAAATAGACGGATTCTTAAGAAAATTAATTATTAAGGTAGAATCATTCTCACCCAATTTAAACAAATAACTTAAATTGTTTTTGCTCCTAAATATCACACATCCTGAAGGAATATAATAAGGCAAAAATGTAACCAAGTAAAAAGTCTCCAATTATTTTGTCACAAAAAAGGTTGACGTGCATCTTTGACATTCATGGTTCTGATATTGATACCAATGTGTTTATTTTTAAAAATACTTTTTTTTTGTGATACGGAATATCGACGTACCTGATTTTGACCTTCATATTATCGACAATGGTAGACAATATTATATCGTAGTATCATATAGTTATTTGTATTTCTTGAAACTTCATGAGTACAATATTAGTGTTTTATAAATATAATTCAACATTGTAATTTTTTATTTTAGATATTATGAACTGCACAATAATTTCATTTCATTTTCAAATGAATATGGAGGTTAATAATAAAACATGTTTATTTGAGTGAGTGAACAATAACCACATTTGTGGTAATAACGGTGTTGGTTGTGTGAGATATATAGGCATGAAAATATTGCGGGAATTACATCATTTAATCGAAATAAGAATAGATACATAAATAACATTATTAAAAATCAGACACATAGACCTCATGGTTCTAGAAGAAGTGAGTGTGCGACGGCACATAAGGATCACGGTTGGGTGTATCCCTTGGCTGGGGTGGAGTCACTTTCTGAGGTAGCTGAATACCTACCTGGCGCTTGAACACCAACGGTAGAGAGTCTGCCCATGAGTTGTTAGCAGCATGCCATTCCTTATCTGCTGAAACAAATGTAAATATTCCGAAATGAATAATATTGACATAAAATATTTACGGTAAATTTCGAAATTTTAGTAATAGTGATTTTCAATATCCTCTAATAACCATGTTAATACATTATATCTATTTTAAATTAGTTATAAAAAGTCACCTGACCACGGGAATTGAGCTCGAGACATTTGGCTTAGGGCACCTATACTCTGATACTGAGCTATCTTAGTCCCATTCCATGTTTCAGCTCATTCCGCACTCATAGTTGAATGTTGAGTCTGTGATGGATGTGTGGAAACTTTAGCTATATATGAATGACCAAGAATATGCGAGCGATCATACTTGTGTCATTTGACACCTGAGAAGAATGTTATTCACCTAAGTATGTGATATAAGTTTTAAATTTTAAAGTGAAATTCTAATAAATATCCTTGCACATCACAAACTCAAACTCAAGACTCAGTATTAAGTTATCAGTGAAAAATGACTCTGAACACGAGACGAATTTAGGTTAAATAAATTGTATAGCATAATCATACTAAGATAAAGGTCCCAATATCGATTCCTGTGCATCTTTGATTTTTCATCTAATTTAAATTAATAGAACTGTGATTTCTTCAATGCGGACAGTAACATAATTACAATTATTTTCAGCTTAACTGTAAATATTAATATATAGGTGTTCACAAATGTATTGAGCCAAATCGCATGTAACTAAGTACATTTAAAGTAAGCAACTGTCCCACCTTTTAGTTTCCCAACCTCGACATATTTGTGTCCCAACATGTAGTCCCCAACAGTTCTAAACAGTTCTTTGAACCTCCTGAAACTTTTTAAGCCCAGAAGAAAGAAATAAAATATTTTGGTTATGCTCATATTGACAATATTATGTTTTTAAGCAAAATATCTTATTACAAGCCAGTCAACGAATTACACCAATGATATTTGATTTATTTCAGTCATTTCCGGGGAAACGAACATACATTATTGGGTCGATTGTAAAAATAATTTTATTGTTGGAGTTTTGTAAACCAGATGTCAGATTTATTTTAACTCTAAATAATACACGTCATATATTATTGTTAAAATACGATTTTATAAATATAGTCCAGCAAGTACGTAACTGTAAATGAATAAAATATAATATTTTGGCAGTATATCAAAATTTGAAAGGATTTAGTCAAATTATATAATTAAAATTAACTTTATTTTTTAATTCGAAGTCTTTGTCTCAGAATTTTAATCGTATATTTATCTTTTATTTATTCTAAACCCTTAATATAGAGTGTATTATGATCGTAGTACATATCGGTGGTCACGCAGAATAGACGCTAAGATCGTTTAGGTTGGTTTGACCATGATGGGCCCTTTCGAGCTTGAAATCCGGACTGTAGTTTTGAGAGGGTTTTTGCGTAAATTGTTTCCTAACTGTCGCCATCCATATAATAGTCTACATTATACACAAGTCGTGTTACGAATTACGAAACTAAATACGATAAAGGCAGCACTCTATTACCAATCACGCTGCCATACATTTTATTTCAAGGGTAAAAATACAAGACATAACTAACATCTTCCACAAAACTAGTGGTCCGCAACAGGTGGGCCGTATGACCATACTTACATAGCAGATGGACCGTATTATTGTTACAACATACCTTTTTTAAATTTTTTAAATTGTATGAATAAAATAATAAGATATGTTCAATTACTCAAAATTTGGTATACTTTCGATTAGCTAATGGCCGAGTATTTGATTAGAAACTTGAATAACAACCTCTAATAGCTTAAAAATAAATTTCTATATTCATTTGTGTTTGATTGATAATAATGCAGGACAGTTGGCATGAGTAAACAGGTAGTCGGTAATCTTCTATGATTAGAGTTAAATACCCTTGTTATTTGTTGTTCTATTAAAATGTTGTTGCTGTTCAGAATTACTGTTTAGATGTGTAGGTTTCCGCAATGCCATATTGAGTCATTTTAAAGAGTATTGAAAATTTTTCGCGCAGTTATTAAATTGTGTTAATGCCCAGAAAGTTTTAGATGTTTGGCGAATAAAGGTGCATCTATTGTTAAAATCAATAATGTTTTCATTATATCGAATTGAAATATATCTTCCGGTCAGTCCAATCTATACAGCCTTACATTCAGATATAAATTTGTAGATATCACTTTTGATTTTTAGAGTTGAGGTAGGATGATGGTCATTGCTGAAAACCTACACATTCAAACGGCCATTCTGATCAGTAGGGGGTGGAGTTTGCCCAAAATGCCTTTATTATTCCTATGCTTTTAAAGTAGGTTTTTGAGGTATAAGTTTATTTTCGATGATTGCGAAGATAATCTGATAATTTTTATATTGCCTATAAATGCCTATTTCACTGTTTAGTGCCTATTTTACAAATGGGAGCCTTAAAGTGCCTTTTTATATCTCTCTCTTCCCCCACCCTCTTTTTTCTTTCTAAATACTTGTACCTGGCCCCCCCCCCCCCCCCCCCCATCACCACAGTTCTACAGCACTCCTTAGGTCCATGTGTCCAGTGGTCTGATAGGTTTAGACTGGCCAGTCCGGCAACAAGATTTTCTTCTAGCGCACAACAGTGTTAGTTTATTCAGTGGTTGTATATATTACGCTGTTGTTAGATGTGCATGTCTGTTCATTAATATTTATTTGTATTGGACTCACTGTAAATTATTGAACTAATAGAGAATGCCTAAAGAGAAATCGTGTAAAAGTGTATTATTCAAACAGTGGACTGGTGGTGATAAGAATTTCACAACGAATGGCAAAAATAATTTTTTGTCAGCCATGTTCCAAGGAGGTAAGTTATCTTTTTAAAGGGGAAATGAAATTATTAATTTTGAAAGTCAAGGTTTTATTAAAAATATTGTCTACTGTTTAAAAGTAAATCACAATTATTTGCTATTGTTCAAACTAGGTTTCATTTATTATTGACGAATTTAAATGACAAAGTGGAAATATTTAACAAAGCGTAGCATTACGATCGAAAAAAAAGCAATCTTAGTCACTTGTTAGTTGATGCTTTGTTAATTTGTATAATCCACATATATAACTGTGTGAAAATTTACATTTTTAATATTTAGGTAAAAAAAAGAGAAGTATCACCTAGAACAACACAAAAATAGCATAAATAAGAAGAATTCCGCAAAGAAAACAGGATCTCAACAATTTTTTCCTAAAGTTAACGATACCGATAAAACCCAAGAGCAATTTTCTACTGATTTATGCTCTGCGATGGTAGCTGCAAATATTCATTGGAAGAAGTTGTAGAATCCAGATTTCAATGCTTTTCTCAACAAATATACCAACATGAATATATTTATTATTATTATTATTATTATTATTGTTTAACGGCCCATCGACACATCTAGGTCATTAGGGCCTTGAAATATATTAAAAACATAATAAAATCCCCATAGGGGAAAGAGATAAAACATTCACCATCTGAGACACTCCATAGGAGTGCTCAAATGGGCTCCTGGTATAAATTAAGTGATACACCTGCTAAAAAAAAACCACAAGTGTATCACTCTAATAAAAAGACAAAACAAACATATTAAAATATAACACGTTAAAAAGACAAAACATGTTAAAATGATAATACGTTAAAAAGACAAAACAACATGTTAAATTGTAATAAAACCGTTAAAAAGATCTCAATATGAGATAATATCCAAAAGAGCCACTTTATAAAAGTGACTCAAATGGCATTAAAAAGATCCGCCTGGCGTATAAAACGGGGTAAACAAATAACTCCTTCCGCACTATCGCGTAATAAAAAACGTAAGTAACCTTTAAAATCAAGAGCCAGACGGATAGGGGCTAGTTTGCGACACTCCACCAAAATGTGATGCACACTAAGGGGAGTATCACAAAACTCACACACTGGAGGTGGATCCCCTCTTAGTAAAAAACTATGGGTCAATGAAGTATGCCCGACGCGGAGTCTCGTCACGATGACCTCCTCTCTTCTAGACTTTCGAATAGAAGAGGGCCATCGCGACACACCGTCCCTGATGGACCGCAGCTTGTTCTGAGCAGGAGTCGAGACCCACTGCTCGTGCCAGGTGCGTAAGACCCCACGCCGAACATAACCCTTTAGATCTAAAAACATGACACCCAGACTCGCCTCCGGAGGCAGGCGTGCTGCCTCCTTGGCTGCCTGGTCCGCCAGCTCATTTCCTGGAAGACCAGCATGACCAGGAATCCAGCAAAAGGCGAGCCGTGTGATTAATGAATCAATTTTAAAAATTTGCTCATGTATCATCTGCACGAAGGGATTCCAGGAGTAGAGAGTGGACAATGCCAACAGAGCACTCATGGAATCCGTGCAGATGAGGACAGAACGGTGACTACTTCGGTAAACAAAACACAAAGATTTAAAAATGGCATATAATTCAGCCGTAAAAACACTGGTTTCTTTAGGTAAACCAAATTTAAAATTGGATCCTTCCACAACAAAAGCACATCCCACGGAGGCTACAGATTTAGAGCCGTCAGTGTAGATGCGCTCGAATCCGTGAAAGCGAGTGGAGAGGAGCTCATTAAAGGTCCTCTCATATACAAAGTTTGGGGTGGTCGCTTTAGGGAACTTCGGCCCTTCGACGATCAGAAATAGCCAACCGGCACTCCTCGTTCCACGAGGGAACCGGACGGTGGCGTGGATTTAGCGAGGATTTAGGGATGGAAGCACTCGCCCCCACGATGAGCGTCGAAGTAAAATGCCCAGCCTTAACATCGAAGTCAGGATGTTGGAATTCACCAAATACAGCGAGCTCGCGGAATCTATCCCAGTCAGCAGGTTTTAGCACCCATTGGGGTATCCGCGCTCTACTGGGAGGATCTTCAAGTGATGAGAGGAGAATGGGATAATGATCACTGTCACATAGGTCCGAGTGGACTTCCCAAAGGAAGTGGGCAGCGATCCCTGGACTACATAAGGTTAGGTCGATAGAGAGGATACACCATTAAAGGTAGATAAGTGTGTATGGGTCCAGGTGTTCATTAACACCAGGTTTCTCGAGACAAGAATATCCTCTTCCATTCTCTCACGGGCGTCAGTAAAATTGGACCGCCACACCAGGCTATGCGCGATAAAGTCCCCCAAGATGACAGAGGGGACGAGAAGTTGTATAAAGAGGGCCTCTAAGGTCCTCTTAGGAACACGCTCTCCCGGTGGGAGGTAAATTCACCATATTGTTACCTCAAAATGGAGGGAGACTCTGACAGCAATCACTTGGAGATCAGAAATAATATTAATATTCTTATGATATATATTGTTTCTTGCGAATATAGCCACACCTCCGCTAGCCCTATCAAAGAAAGGCTTATCGGTACGATACACATCGTACCCACGAAGCATTGGGTTATCATTTGGGTGGAGTGTATCTCCTGCAAACACAAGATAGAAGGATGCAGGGAAGAAATTATTTGTTTAATTTCCTCTACGCGAGCATAAAAACCCCTACAATTCCATTTTAGTAGCGACATACTTTATTAGTATGAAATTTAGTTATCCTCGAAATTTATTTCACTATCCTTCAAGAATAAAAATTTGTTGAGGTCCTTATTAGGTCCTCTTACCTTTCCAAGTCTGTCCTGGACCTCCCTCTTCAGTAGAGGCTTTGGTTTGTCACTGAGAGACTGGGTTGTTGGACCCTTCGGTGAAGGCTTTGTTAATGCCTTCAACCCTTACTTTTTTGTAATATTGTCAGCAGTTCCTCGCTGGACCTTCCTAAATGCACCAGTGGGACTCGCCTTAGTGGTCTCACCTGTTCCGCAACTCATCCTACCTCCGGAAGCCCAGAGGTGGGTGTGAGAGGCTCAACAACGACCGCCCGTGTTTTAGTACCCCAAGGAATGCTCGGGGGGGCACCCCGAGGTGGGCCTGGGGGAATTTCACGAGTCGGGCTCGGGAGGGTTCCTCGAGGAGGTGAGAAGACCGTTTTGGCGGTTTTAACCCATTTAAAATTTTAGGCGCCACAGAAATTGGTACGGAATCAACATAAATGTCTCGAGAAGAAACCAATGGCACTGGTTCTGTTGGCGTTTTAGCTAGTTTAACTGCGCAACGGCAGTTGGGACAGTTTATATTCCTACTGACAATTCGGCTATATGAAGTTTGAAATACCGGAGCTTGACTGGATACGTATTCCTTGCGTGTCTGGGCATATGAGATCTTCTTTTCGGATTGTATCTCCAAGACTTTCTTCTCTACCTTCCATTTTGGACAGGCCCGAGACCAGGTGGAATGCGGACCCTTGCAGTTGACGCATTATTTAGGAGACTCGCATGATATTTCGTGAGCCTCCTGTCCACAATCCGCACAGGTTGGCATACCACGTCATCGCAGCTTCTTATGCCCAAATTCCTGGAACTGAAAACAGCACTGACTGTTAGGGATATATGGTCGGACCCTGAGCACGTGGAAGCCTGCTCGGACCTCCTTCGGAATGGTAGGAGTCGCAAATGTGAGGATATACGTATCCGTCTTCTTTTCTTATCCATTCTTTTTTGTGACAATACGGAACACTTCGGTGACATGCTGGGGGGGAAAGCTCCTCACAGATCTCCTCGCTGCTCGTGCAGTCGAGGTCGAATCAAGTGACCACTCCCTTGCAAACATTGAGGTACCCATGAGGTTCCACCTTCACCGGTATTGAAGCCGTATTACTCGACGGTATTTCAGTAATAGCCATGATGTTTGAGGACTGGACGTCAGTAACAGTCTGTATCAAAAAACTGCCATCACGCAATTTCCCTATAGAAACATCTGATTTTGCTGCACCATATATCGCTCTTTCGGGGATAAATGGGCTGACGCGCTTAAGTTTTCCAATGGCATCGTCTCGAGACATCACCAGGAAGTGGAGCTGCGGCCTTATGATTTCCTGGGTTTCCACAGTGACAGGGCTGGACCGCCTTACCCTTTTCCACCTCAATATTACGGCCCTCTGAGGGGCCGGGCAGTGAGGTGCCAGTGGTGACAATGTTATCGGCCATGCCGTATTTGGGGACAACCTACACAGTACTCGGATCGTAGACCCAGGGTGACCTAAGTTGGTACTACCACATATGGCCCTGTTAACTGTCCCGACGAGAGGCCCTATACGACGCTAGACATGACAACCTTCGCATAGAGCATCGCCGAGAGAGAGGTCGTCGCAGCAAGTGGGTGTAGGAAAGTGCCAATCTTACGTCCGGGCCCTCATGAACGAAACTGATCATTTCCCAAAGTAGAGTACCCGGTTATTGTCATTTCTAGGGCCCTTTTACTAAGGTATTAAAACCGGCGCACTTCATTCAGGAGCTCAAAGCAGTGATATCCAATAATAAACAGAGAAAAGCCGGGTTAGTAGGCAAGGTCGTCAACGGAAAGGCCAAAGGCCTCCATGCAGAATGAACGGAAGGGGGAAGGGAAGAAAAAGGTAAGGATAGATAAAGCGAAGGGAGAAGAGTGAAAAAAAGGGGGGCGAAAGTGAAGGAAGAAGAAAATGATGTGAAAGGAAAGATATAGGATAGGTTTGTCCCACACGAGGTACGTCCTGCACAGAAGCCTCCCCTTTTAGTCGCCTTTAACGAGAAACAGGGTTTACTGCGGGACTATTCTGAGCCCCCTCCCGCAGGGGGGTTTGTCCTGTTATAAACTTTCCAGCTACTTCAGCTCCTATTAATATATCAATGGGACCTTCATTATCATAGATCTGTATTTTATTTGCCTTAAGTGCCTTCAACCATGAACCCCTTTGAAAATAACGGTACCCTGTAATCAATTGTTTCCCTAATACTTTAAAATTGCATTTATAAGGTTTCCCCAAACTTTCCAAAAATATCCTATAGCATGAATGTCGTATTTTTGCGGTATTTACACCTCCGAACAGCGAATATCTTAGTGTATCAGTGCGTTGTCAAGGGTATCCTAACCTCTATGCTACTGATTTAAGAATATAAGATCTCTGTTTACCAGTATAAAACAGTGCCCTGGTCTCTACAGGAGAGCAGCCTCGAACTATCATAACCTTCAAAGTTTGCAAAATCACATTCGGCAAACCATTGCCACTCTCCCCTTTGTAGTACTTCAAAGAATGAGACTGAAGATTCATATTAGAAACATCCCTTGAGTGTTCTGAGTCCTAACATATTAGACTGTTGTGTCTTTTACAATCGAAATCACCTTTTAACATAGTTCTGCACATTTTTTAAATATAACTTGCCTTCAAACAAAGAAAACATGCTTTCCTATCTTTCAAAAGGGATTTTCTTTCCCCTAAAACATCTGTTTTGCTAAGAAGTAGCTATCACTAACATGAGACTTATCACAATATATATATGCTACCAAAGTACTACACCCAACAGGAGCAGCTGCTGAAGGTGATGTATCTTCATTGTAACTTTCAGAATCTTTCTTCCTGCCTTTTAACTTATATGGTTTAGAAGTGATGGTACCTTTAGGTGGAGTTTTGACAGCATGCTTGATCCTCTCCTCTCCTTCTACTTCACTCTCCAAGAACTTCATCAAACTCCTAAGACTTGCTTCAGGTTCCTTTTCCTTTCCTCTACCACTCCTTTGCTAATCGCGTAACATATCTGTAGTCAAACGTGATTCTATCATAGGAAACAACATCACAGCATATTTCTCTGAGGTTACCCTTAGACTCTCCAAAGCACTAAGGTAAGTTTAGATTTTATAATACAGTGAAGAAACATAAGAAAAGCTGCTTTTATACATTAGTGATAATAATTCTCTAGTGTAAACCACTACAAATAAAGAATCATTAACAAAGCGTGATTTAAGTTTCTGTGTGGCTTTGGGATAGTTTTCTCCAGTGGCCGGGAAACTGTTAACAATATCACGGGCTTTGGAATTGGGTGACGTAGCCTGAATAAGATATTCATATTCGTCTGCATCATCTAACTCCTTAGCCTCGTCAATCATTTGAAACTGGTTACAAAAACCCAACCAATCTCGTAAATTTCCACTGAATTTACGGAATTCAATCTTTGGAAGACGATATTTACTTTTTAAATTGTGGTTAGTACTTAGAGAGGAATGAGCCTCTCTTTCATGTTCCTTTTTCCGAACAGCAACAGCATCGGAGACTGCAGCTGCTAAAACATGGAAATTAAGTTTGTAGTCGTCCACTACCTCTACCTCATTGATCAGGTCTTCTTCGGTCGCCTCTGTATCTATGAGGTGATGGAATTTCTCCTGATCCAAATTGTGTACAAGGTTAGCCTTTTCTTCTCGCAACGTATAATTTCCTTGGATCGCGATTATATTCATTTCTTCCAACTCCAGCAACGCTTTTAGTGAATTTGTTGGTTTTGTAAAAGTTCTGCGATATACAACACGTTTCCTATTCAAACTGTTAATATCACTCATTTTTCAGAATAATTCCTGTCACGGTCGCCAGATGTTATGTACAAAATTGATAACGGAAAAATGAGTATGATTTATTTTTATTACAGTAAAATCAAAATATAAACGTTAAACCTCAAAACTTGAAATGTAAATACAATCTACCACTTTCAACAGTAAAAATCTTAATCTAGTTTAAAAATTCTCCAAGCAACGTAAAACAATGTTTTCCAATGCCAACTTGAGTTCTGTCTCTAACACTAACACAAGCTTCTCCTGTCCAATACGGTCAATGGTAGGACTAATATTATATTATTTTAAATTTCTTTAAAAAAACAAACAAACAAAAAACACGAGAATGTCTGTGATATGATTAGAACTATGGGAGAAGAGTTTCGCTCGTCAACAACCACAAAAGAGTTTGAATGAATGAAAATTCAGCATTTGGGGAGCTCGGCTCCATCCGTTACAATTATTAATATAAATGTTTCTATGAAAAATGTGTTTAAATGCAATTTAAAGTTCTTTGGATATATATTATTGGTTTTTAGATCACAGGAAGGATGATGATATTCCTAGGTAACTCAACTGACGTGCTCAGCTCTCACAGGAAGGATTGTCTCAGTGATAGAGAACTTGACTGATCTGCTCATGTCTCATAGGCAGGATTGTCTCAGAGTTAGGGAACTTCACTGATATCTTCAACTCTCTGGCAGGATTATCTCAAAGTTAGGGAACTAGACTGATCTTCTCAGCTTTCTGGCATGATTGTCTCAGTGTTAGGGTGGTTGACTGATCTGATAAGCTCTCACAGGAAGGATTATCTTTGTCCTAGGAAACTAGACTAACGTGCTCAGCTGTCAGGTGTAGTTTAATAACGCACTTGTTGCGTATTAAAATAAACCACTGAGGACTGGGATATTAAGGATATAATTACGGTTGGGTGGACTGGGGAGGCATTATCCTAAATGGTTTACCAATTCCACTCTTCACATATATGTGGATTTTCAAGAATATAATATTGAATTTTATAAACAATTCATTCAAACCAAAATAAGTTTATGGAAAAAAAATTGGAAACATGGTATATCTCATGATTAAAATTAAGAAAGGGCCATCATTTTGTTTTTCAATAATCTTGATTGAAAATAATGCTTTTTAACTATATGAGGGTGTGTAGTGTCAATAACGGTGACCTGGTGGTCTAGGGGTAAGGTGTCAGACTTCTGTGCTGGCGGCCGGGGTTCAATCCTCGGTCCCGGCACAGATTTATCTGATTTCCAAACCCTTCATACACCTCTGACAAGACATCTTGTGAATGTGTGGAATGCCAGGCCGCCACCGTGGTTCGGATTCCACGTTAAACTGTAGGTCCTTCATTTCATGTACGAATCACCCTACCATTACACAAGAGCGTAAGTGCGTATAACCCGAATGGGTAGTAAGACGCGGTGCTAATAATAATAATAATAATAATAATAATAATAATAATGTAGTGTCAATACATAAGGTATTAAATAATTTGAATCCATTTAAATGTTCAGAGAAATTATAAAATCCATGAAGTAATATTTTATGTTAAAACGAATAATAACTCTCAATTTCACAGAAAAAATAACACAAAAATATTTTTGAAAAGGTCATAAGTAATATGATATAAGATCAAATAATGAAATTTTAGTTTGAAACTAATATTTTCTCTCAATTTTGGTGGAAAAATAAATGCACGGTGCCTCGGACAAACTTTCTCGTTCTCTCAAGTAAAAATAGAAGCTTTTACTAAAAATACATAAAATCATTTAAACGAAATAATATAGATTGTTGCATAAACACAATAGTTAAAAATCATCACATTCTAACAAATAAACAATCTCTTCCTTTTCCAGACATGTGTTAAAAATTTATATTTTCCTTTACTTAGGAAATTATTGGTTTATAAAAATATATTTATTTTAAACATGTTATATTTTATTAGTCTTACAATAATTCCGTGATGAATAATGTCATATTTCAAATAGTTGGGTGGATACTATCAACATTGTTAATATCCGCCTATGTAAAAACACTCCACGTCATTGTATCGGAAAAATTGGTTGCGCCATTTTGTTTGTAATATTAAAATGTTTTTGGGTATAATTTTCGATTCAAATCTTTATTGTTGATTTAGAAAGAAATCTCTTGTAAATTACCCTCCACTATAGGGTTGGATATATAATTCTAACCACTCCTATGGATAAACACTTAATTACTCTAGATACCAGGTTTAAACACTCGGAAAAACTATTTCGGCTCTAAGCCAAGATACAGACAAGTCAGAATCAGGAATTTCGCTTTATGTTTCGAAAGCATATAAAATGAAAGTATTTATTGTAATCTCGAGGTCAAAAAATTACCATTACAATGTTATTTCTTTATGTATATGAACATAATTTAATAGTTATACAAATCTCACAAATTCTGAAATATTCGTGAGCCTCTGTGACAAAGGAGAGAAACCTGATCATCTCCAATCAATAATACTGGTAAAATCTAATAGCAAATAAATATACAACTTTTAAGTTAATTATAACATTAGTTATTTTAGATAACTGCATAGATGTTGTGCCCCAAAAATAAACTTTGTTCTAAATGACATTAATCAACCAATACATACAAATAAATCATGAAAGAAGTTGAACTCATCATCTGGTCTATATTATATCGTCTTCTTTCTGGGTTTAAATTGTCCAAAGCTTTTAAAAAATAAAATATTCCAATCAGTAAACAATTTATTTAGATTTTTTGTTAAGAGGGATAATTTGATATTTACAATTTTTAAATTTAAAAAAAAGCATGGGTCTTACATTGTAAAACTCTAAGAAACTGTTATACTTGCTGGTGAAGGAACACACAACATAACATTTTAATGAGCGATGCATAAACTATAAAAATATTCTGCTACTCACAACCTAATTTCAATTAATTCATTTACCATACATATGAAAAATAAATATTTTAACTAGAATAAATTAAACACAACAATATTATGTATCTAGGAAACCACTATTATAATATATTTAAATACATCATGTTTCCTGGCAACAAATACTAATCATTCCTTGAATTTTAAATAATGTAAGAGTTTTATTAATGAATCTAGGTTTTATAAGGAATATAAACGACAATATTAAACGCAATGGTGTAATACAAAACTATCTACGACATTACGTAGACCTCATATACGAGGCTGTATAGATAAAGATACAAACTATATCGTCACCCAAGATACTCTCCATCTAATCAATGTACTCAATGATAAAAACATGTATTTTTTGTAGGAATCTCACACATGGGTATCTATTTGTTTTAGTGAAACTGTATAAAGTATTTGAGTAAGTACGTTCCTGGAAGTCTCAATGGCAATACCAGTTACCGTATACCATCTCATCCTTGTGTTTCCCATCCTTATCCACAGCCTGTTCTAATAATTTGTTTCATCAACTGTATCAAAATAACTATAATACACCCTAAAACTATTATAGTCTTCCCACGAGGAGTGGGCAGTAATCTCAGACTCACACTCGAACAAAAAATTGTTTATTTGTTCCCCCCTTTAATGTATTAGCACCATAAAGGCAAAAATCGCCCACCGGTAATAGTATATTTATCATTTCTCACCAGGGATACATATGGAAATGTCTACGTAGTAGCCCTGGTGGTGTATTATTATTTACTCCCACCGACACCGGCGACTCGCACGACCGGGGTCTCCTAACCTCGTTTTCTCTTTTTTGATTATATACAATTGGTTATTTATTCCATGGTTTCTTTTCCATTCCTATACATTTGCACCGTGATATGTTTTAAGGTCCCTGTCGACCACAAATGGTTGATAGGGTCGGTTTTTCTATTATTTTCCTGCCTCTAAATTTATTGTAATCTTATTATCAGCCCATCATGGCGCTACATGTTATCTTGTTCAGTGCTATAAATGATAAATGTCGACCAACGATTAAGAGCCCCTCTGAGGCGGGTATTTCATATGTGTATCCGCAAAGTTAAATGTTTTACATGTATATATATTTTGTTTTACAACCAAAATAAATCCATAAAAACAAACAAACATTGCATATTACTACTGGTCATGGCTATTTAATATTACTACGATAATGGGGTAGGCAGGAATAACTGTAAAATTCCCAAAATGATTTCATTTGATGTACAAGAAAATAACTTATACGATTTTACGATCGCTTTGATTAATTTACGATTTTAACAAAATAAATATCCACACCACTGTTGTTAAACAAAGGAAAAATAAGTATTATTTAATCCAATTTATTTAGGTTTATGGTACTTCAACTTACAAAAGTATATAGGATTAGGGATCATTTCAGTGTGTGCGCGCAATTGTACAGTTTTTACTAATTTTTACAACGGTATTTGTGTTTGTTTGGCATATTTAGGCAGGGAAGGTGTAGACGGCAGATCAATCGATTGCGTAAGCTTTGAGGACATCTGTGAGGAGCTTTCCCCTCAACATGTCACCTAAGTATATAGGATTACCATCAAAAGGAACGATGTAGTGAAGAATACTGACAGTTATATCCTAACATTTGCCACTCCTTCCTTACCAAAGGAGGTCCGAGCTGGCTTCCAAGTGCTTAGGGTCCGGCCGTATATCCCCAACCCTCGGCGCTGTTTTCAGTGCCAGGAATTTGGGCATACGAAGCTGCGATGCCGTGGTAAGCCAACCTGTGCGGATTGTGGACAGGAGGCTCACGAACAACCATGCGAGTCTCCTAAATTCTGCATTAATTGAAAGGGTCCTCATTCTGCCTGGTCTCGGTCCTGTCCGAATTGGAAAGTAGAGAAAAAAGTCCTGGAGATCAAAACAGAAAAGAAGATCCCTTATGCCCAGGCATGCAAAGAGTTTACTGTACTACAAGCTCCGGTATTTCAAAGCTCCTACAGCCAAATTGTTGGCCAAAATATAAACTGCCCTAACTGCCACTGCGCAGTTAATATTGTGAAGTCTCCTACACGACCTGTGCCACTCGTCTCTATTCGAGACTCAACAAAAAAACCAGCATCAACTATGGTGATGCAAAATATAAAACAAGTGGCGACACCTTCACAACAGTCGCCTCCACCACCTGTACCCCCGAGGAGACCCCCTCGGGGAACACTTCCGAGCCCCCCCCGGCGAACTCCCCCGAAACCCCCTCGGGGAACTCCTCTGAGCCCTCCTCGGGGAACTTCCCCGAGCCCTCCTCGGGGAACTTCCCCGAGCCCTCCTCGGGGAAGTAAATTGCATGCGGCCACTCTTGAGTCGCTCACTCTCGCGTCTGGGCCTCCAGAGGCCGGGATGAGTGGCGAAACAGGTGAGGCCGAAAAGGCGTGTCCCACTGGTGCCTTGCAGAAGGACCAGCGAGAGACCGCCGAAAAGAATAATAGTAAAAAAGCGTCGAAGGCCTTAACAAAGCCTTCGCGCAAGGATCCGACTACCCAGTCTCTCCAAAGTAAATCGAAGCCTCTCCTAAAGCGGGAGGTCCAGGAGAGACTGGGAAAGGCAAGAGGATCTAAAAAGGCCCTCAACCAATTTTTAATTTTAAGAGATAGTGTCATGGATTGCGAGGATAACTAAATTTTATACTAATAACTTATGTCGTTACTACAATGGAATTGTAAGGGTTTCTATGCTCGTGTAGAGGAAATTAAACAACAAATTTCTTCCCTGCATCCTTCCATCTTGTGTTTGCAGGAGACCCACTTCCGCCCAAATGACAACCCGATGCTTCGTGGGTACGATGTCTATCGTACCGACAAGCCTTTCTTTGATCGGGCTAGCGGAGGTGTGGCTATATTCGCACGAAGCAATATATATCACAAAAATATTAACATCGTTTCAGATCTCCAAGTTATCGCTGTCCGAGTCTCCCTTGCTTTGGAGATGACAGTATGCTGCATATACCTCCCGCCAGGTGAACGTATTTCAAAGAGGAGCTTAGAGGCCCTCTTTATGCAACTTCCCGCCCCCTATATCATCTTGGGGGACTTTAATGCGCATAACCTGGTGTGGGGATCTAATTTTACAGATTCCCGCGGGAGGATGGTAGAGGATATTCTTGTCTCGGGAAACATGGTGCTAATGAACACCGGGACCCAGACACACTTCTCCACTTTTAATGGTGTATCCTCTGCCATCGACCTAACTTTATGTAGCCCAGGTATCGCTGCCCTCTTCCTTTGGGATGTCCATATGGACCTATGTGGAAGCGATCACTTCCCTGTACTTCTTTCCCACTCCAAGATTGCCCAAGTACAGCACGAGTTCCCCAATGGGTGATTAAACGTGCCGACTGGGATAAATTCCTTGAGCTCGCCGTTTTCCACGAATCCCCTTCTCCTGACTTCGATGTTAAGACTGAGTATTTTACTTCGACGGTCATCGTGGCGGCGAGGGCCTCCATCCCTAAATCCTCGCCAAATCCGCGCCACCGTCCCGTTCCCTGGTGGAGCGAGGAGTGTCGGTTGGCTATTTATGACCGTCGAAGGGCCCTACGTTTTTTTCACCGACGTCCTACTTTGGAGAACCTGGAGTCATTCCGGATTCTACGTGCTCGAGCTCGCCGTATCATTCGTGAAAGCAGAAGAGAGTCTTGGAGAAAATTTATTTCAACCCTTACAATATCCACCCCCACAACTAAGTTTGGGATAATATCCGTAAATTACGTAATAGCAACAATTCCAATAACAATATACCTGCCCTCATGTCTAACGGTTCACGTGTCTCCTCCCCTTAGGAAGTCGTTAATGTATTGGGCTCGATGTTCGCCGCTATTTCTAGCACTGCGAGCTACACTAACGAGTTCGCAGTTTATAAGCGGAACATCGAGCGCCATGCTATGGATTTTGGTCGTAGTCGGGGGGAGGATTATAACTCCCCCTTTACCAAAGATGAACTTACCTATGCCCTGTCCCAGGCCGGCAGCACAGCCTCTGGTCCAGACGACATTCATTATGAGATGTTGCGTCAGTAGCCCCCTGCCGGACAGGCACTTCTTTTAGACCTCTATAATAGTGTTTGGGAATCTCAGCAGTTCCCCTCACTATGGAGGCAAGCAACCGTTATACCTATATATAAAAGTGGCAAAGATAAATTAGAGCCAATTAGCTATAGACCGATAGCTTTAACTAGTTGTGTGTGTAAAATATTGGAAAAAATAATTAATAAGCGACTTATATGGTATTTAGAATCCCGCAATCTGCTATCTAATATTCAATGTGGTTTTCGCCGTAACCGATCCACGGTGGATCACCTTGTCCGTCTAGAGACGGCTATTCGTGACGCTTTTCTCCATAAGCAGCATCTTCTGGCTGTCTTCTTTGATCTGGAGAAAGCGTACGATACCACCTGGCGGTACGGCATTTTAAAAACCCTGTTTAATTGGGGGTTCCGGGGGAACCTCCCTATTTTTATATCTAATTTTATGTCGGATAGACACTTCCGGGTAAGGTTAAACAACACCTTATCCGATGATTTTATTCAAGAAAATGGGGTGCCTCAGGGTAGTATTTTAAGCTGTACGTTATTCGCTATCGCGATAAATAGCATCGTGGACAACGTGCGCGTACCTGTCCGTTCATGTCTTTTTGTGGATGACTACGCAATTTATTGCAGTTCATCAAGTCTCCACAAGACGACTGTCGTCCACTTCCATAGATTACGCGGAATACAGCCAGCCCCCAATATTTTAATGAACAACGTTGTTTTACCTGTCTCCGAGACCGTTAGGTTCCTGGGACTTTTATTCGATTTTAAACTAACTTGGATTCCCCACATCAAAGACCTGAAAGCGAGGTGTGTTAAAGCTTTGAATTTACTTAAAGTTGTGAGTGGTCGCTCTTGGGGTGCTGATAGGGAAACCTTGATGCGCCTGTATAGGGCCCAGGTCAGATCTAAACTAGATTATGGGAGCTTTGTTTATGGCTCAGCTAGACCCTCGGCGTTGAAGATGCTAGATAGTGTCCACCATGCTGGCATTCGACTGGCTACTGGTGCCTTTCGTACCAGTCCAGTCGTCAGCATCTGTGCCGACGCCGGTGAGCCGCCTCTTTCTTACCGGTGGTCCTATCTTCTGGCATCTTACGTGTCGAAACTTCATTGCAGGGCGCAGCATGTTGCCTATCGTCCTGTGTTTCATCCCCTAACCGTGTCTAGTATGAAACCAAATGGCGTAGTACAAGGCCGGTTGTGATCCGGATGCTTTCGGTTTTCGACACGTGTGGGATAGTTTTGCCAAAGGCTATCCCCACATCCCCAGGTCGAGTTTCTCCCTGGAAGATACGCCTACCTCAATGCCATTTTGATCTTGCCAAGTTCCCTAAAGCGACCACCCTAAACTTTGTATATGAGAGGACTTTTAATGAGCTCCTCTCCACTCGCTTTCACGGATTTGAGCGCATCTACACTGATGGCTCTAAATCTGGAGTCTCCGTGGGATGTGCTTTTGTTGTGGAAGGATCCAATTTTAAATTTGGTTTACCTAATGAAACCAGTGTTTTTACAGCTGAATTATATGCCATTTTTAAATCTTTGTGTTTTGTTTACCAAAGTAGTCACCGTTCTGTCCTCATTTGCACGGATTCCATGAGTGCTCTGTTGGCATTGTCCACTCTCTACTCGTGGAATCCTCTCGTGCAGATGATTCACGAACAAATTTTAAAAATTGATTCATTAAGCACCCGGCTCGCCTTTTGCTGGATTCCTGGTCACGCTGGTCTTCCAGGGAATGAACTGGCGGACCAGGCAGCCAAGGAGGCAGCACGTATACCTCCGGAGGCGAGTTTGGGTGTCATGTTTTTAGATCTAAAGGGTTATGTTCGGCGTGGAGTCTTACGCACCTGGCACGAGCAGTGGGTCTCGACCCCTGCTCAGAACAAGCTGCTGTCCATCAGGGACGGTGTGTCGCGATGGCCCTCTTCTATACGAAAGTCTAGAAGAGAGGAGGTCATCGTGACGAGACTCCGCATCGGGCATACTTCATTGACCCATAGTTTTTTACTAAGAGGGGATCCACCTCCAGTGTGTGAGTTTTGTGATACTCCCCTTAGTGTGCATCACATTTTGGTGGAGTGTCGCAAACTAGCCCCTATCCGTCTGGCTCTTGATTTTAAAGGTGACTTACGTTTTTTATTACGCGATAGTGCGGATGGAGTTATTTGTTTACTCCGTTTTATACGCCAGGCGGATCTTTTTAATGCCATTTGAGTCACTTTTATAAAGTGGCTCTTTTGGATATTATCTCATATTGAGATCTTTTTAACGGTTTTATTACAATTTAACATGTTGTTTTGTCTTTTTAACGTATTATCATTTTAACATGTTTTGTCTTTTTAACGTGTTATATTTTAATATGTTTGTTTTGTCTTTTTATTGGAGTGATACACTTGTGGTTTTTTTTTAGCAGGTGTATCACTTAATTTATACCAAGAGTCCATTTGAGCACTCCTATGGAGTGTCTCAGATGGTGAATGTTTTATCTCTTTCCCATATGGGGATTTTATTATGTTTTTAATATATTTCAAGGCCCTAATGACCTAGATGTGTCGATGGGCCGTTAAACAATAATAATAATAATAATAATAATAATTCAAAATGAACAAAGCCGCTCATTCATCTCACGAATCTTCCCCGTTTGAGAGAAAAACGAGGTCCAGTCCTCGACTCCAACCGGCGCTCGCTGATGGAACGGAAAAACTTCATACCTCAAATTCAATCCTTTGTATTTACACTCACATTTATTTCATGTCTCAAAACCAGCGCGTCAATTTTCTTTTTCTTAGAGTCCTTCTCTTTTTAGCTTCTAACATTGATTTTCATGGTAAACAAAACAAACAAAAAACATAGAGTTTGCATAACTATAGAGGTTTATAGAGGATAGATTTCATTAGTTATTTCAAGCTTCCATCAGGGGACGCAACATAGGTAAATGATTGTAATGTCCCGCCACCTTCATGAACACATGAATTAGGACGGGATATTGTTTACAATGTATTATGAAATATTATTTAGATGTTAATAAAATTGTCCCCAAGAATAATAAATCCAAACATTAGAATAGTAAAGCGAAATTAGAAGATAGTATACGAAATATTAAATAAATTATTAATAAAAATTAAAAACTTATGTGCGATGAAGTTGATTTGTTTAAAATACTATTGGTGGAAGATTTGAGAAAGTTTTATTTATTATAATGTATTAACATTTTGTGGACTGATTAACAATAAGTGGTAAGCTACCAATAAAATAAAATAAAATAAATAAAAATAATTATAATTGAGATATTGTTGCTAGTATAATATATGTGCAATTTATATGATGGGTAAATATAGATAGATATATTGTTATTTTTCAACGGTGTGGAATTGAATTAAAATAAGGTATATGAATCTACGGTATTAATCTTCTTGATGGTGGTTCCAATAGGCTAGAATGGTTGGAATGAGGTTTACGTTTTAGTTTGCCATGTTGAGGTAGTTTTCTAATTTTGATAGTAGGGATTGATTTAAAAAGAAAAATCATTTGAAATGTTGTTGCTGTTCAGAATGGCCGTTTTTAGGTGTAGGTTTTTCCGAAATGCCCATCAACCAAACTCAACTCTGAAAATCAAAGTAATATCTAAGAATTGACATGTCAATGTAAGTTTGTATACATAGGCCTGATCGGAGTAATACTTTCTATTTGATTTGCTGAACACATTATTGAATTTAAATACATTAGATGCAAATCCAAATTCGCCAAACTTCTAAAACTTTCGGGGAATCACGTACAACCGATTAGTAAGTTCGTGAAACTTTTACAATCCTTTTCAAAAGGTCTAAATATGACATTGTGTAAAACCTACACTTTCAACCAGACATTCTAAATAGACACAAAATTTTATTAGGACAAACAAAACATAAGGATATTTAACTCTTAAGTACTATAATAATACCCGACTAACTACTTGCTAACGTCAATTGTCCTGGTTTAATAGCAGTCAAATCCACTTGAATATACAGATTTATGATTGTAATTTCGAGCGTACTATTCAAGTTTCGAATTAAATTGTCGAATATTATGTATTAGAAAATATTAACCATTGTTACACCCCCTTCTCCTCAACTGGACAAGGGCAGGTGAACACGTACAATAAGGTAAAGAGGGCATGAAAACAACAAGAAAATGAGTTAATTGCAGAAGAGCGTTAGGACCGCATATTTGTTGATAGGCCTATACTTGGACCTATTCAATCATCTGCCGCCATGAACCTTCTCAATCACCATCCACTACTATACCTAAAGACTCAAAAGGAACGGTACGAGAGTCTTTTGTTTGATCAGCCAAAATTACTTTGAACTTGTCGATGTAAATTAAAGATTGCGAGTCTAATAAATAATTATTTATTTGAGAATAGATTAACAATAATTATATGTATATATGTGACTATATATATATAAGTAACAACAGATAGTTACAAGAGAATTACATAAAATAAAAAAGGGTTATGCCCATAACAATACTGAGGCGCTGTATCCATAGCAACCTTGTCCTAACGGTTACTTTTACAATGTAGCCATTACATAAACAAAAAAAAGGTAAGGGGTTATGCCCATAACTATACTGAGGCGCTGTATCCATAGCAACCTTATCCTAACAATTACATTCACTACGTAGCTTACAGCCCCTTAACAGGCCTCAGCGGCAACCCGCAGTGCGCGCTTCATAGTTACAAAACATTGGCGTATTACTTAAATGCCAACCCAAAAAGAAAGTAATATACTTATATTATTCTTAGCCCAAATTAATCCAGGCATTCGCCTTGTAAAGGTAAGTTAAAAAAAAAATATAAAAGGTCCCTCATAGTTTCAATCACGGGACAACAAGCCGGAAGGGCAAAACCCTGGCAATATATTTAACAAATTATATATAGCATTACGTCATATTAATCTACGTACTTAGCCATTCTTACAATATTACAGAAAATGACAGATGAAAGTCGAAAGGAAATTTAGAATGTACTGGCCAAAAAAAGAATTTAGACCTAACCTATAGTCTATTTAAAATATTCTTTAAATATTTTCCAAACAGTAAATTTTGAGTAGTACGGCCGAAATTTGAATTTTATACCTTTGGGAATAATCCCATCCCGTGATGTGTGTCCAAGACACGGGCAAACCAAGAAGTGCTGCTTAAGGCAAACGACATCAGATTATAAGCAATTTTTCTCTGAGAGGAGGGGAACATAGGGGAAGCCAAAAGAACATAGTAGAACATTCACATGAAACAGCGGGATTGGTGGTAAAGAACAAAAGGTCATTGGAGAGACGTCGGGAACATCACGTGATCACAGTCTGACCACTTCCCATGGGGCAAGTGAGAAATGCCACGCTCACCACGCCACACCTCCACAGTCTATCAGTTACGCCTTTTCACTCGGGGCGAGAACAATGTACACGGGCCGGGATGTTTGTTGATGAGACTTCACACACGGAGACCGAGAAACGGGGCAGTTTTGGCGAGTCTTGTTATGTCCACTCTTCGTGGTTGTAGACGTGGTGTTATTTAACTCATATTTGCTTCTTGCTGTAACGTTGATCTCAAGCAACGTTACACCATTTCGAGTCATTGTACATCCCAAATTAATATTATTTTATTCATATAATTTGGAAATGTATAAAAAAACTTGTAACAGTAATACGGTCCATCTAATTTGTAAGCATGGTCATGCTGCCCTCCGGTTTCTGACCTCTAGTCTCAATGAAGATGTTAGTAATGTCGAGTTTTTACCTTGAAATAACATTAATGGATAAGTGATTGGCTGTAGTGGACTATAGGTAATACTTTAATCTTTGTTAGTATTGTAATTCGTACTACGACATGTATATAGTGAAAGCTATTATAAAAATGGCGATAGTTGCAAAACACTCTCAAAACAGCCTTTCGGATTTCGAGCTCGAAACGACTCATCATCGGCAAACCAAACTAAACTATCTTAACGTCTATTCTGCGTGACCACCAATATGTACTACGATAATAATATAAACTATTTGTAGGGTTTATATTAAATAAAAGAAAAATGACCATTACAATGCTAAGACCAAGACATTGAAATAAAAAATAATGTTAGTTTTAATATTACAATTTGACTAAATTTATATAAATTTAGGTGTACTGACAAAATATTATATTTGTATCATTTAGAATTACGTACTTGCTGGAATATATCAATAAAATCTATTTTAACAAACATTATATGACGTGTATTATTTAGAGTTAAAATAAATCTAACATATGGTTTACAACTTTCAAACAATAAGATTATTCTTACAATTGACCAAATAATGCTCGTTTGTTTCCCTGGAAATCACTGAAATAAACCCATAACTTTATTTGTGTATTTCATTTACTAGCTTATACTACGATTTTCTGAATAAAAATATAATATTTTTAATTTTAGATTGACCAAATATTTTATTTATCTTCATCCTGACCCTGATACGTTCCAGGTGGTTTGAAGAACTGTCTAGAGCTGCCGGGAACAACATGATCGGGTACAAAAATGTAGAGGTTCGGAAACTACAAGGTTAGACATTTGCTTACTTTATATGTACTTAGTAATATGCGATTTGGTTCAATACATTTGAGAAAACCTGTTTATTAATATCTACAAACAAGCTGAAAACCCTTGTAATTACGTCACAATCCGTATTGAAGGAATCACAGTTCAATTAATTTAAATTAGATGAAAAATAAAAAATCACAGGAATCGAGGCTGGGTCCTTTTACTTATTGCATTAATGCGATAACATTTAGTTAACTGGGATTCGTTTTAGGTCATTTAGGTCGGTTTAGTCATTTTTTACTGATAATTTAAGACTGAGGGTCAGTTTCATAGTCAAATTTAGTACGCCCTCAAGTGCGGCGCTACACTAAGTACATGACGACACCTACCTAAACCAGAATGGAATGGGCCAGTTTCCAATGCGAGAATGGCCCATTCCATTCTGGTTTAGGTAGGTGTCGTCTTGTATTTAGTGTAGCGCCGCACTTGAGGCGTATTAATTTGACTATGAAACTGGCCCTGAGTCTTGATTCTGAGTTTGTGATGTGCGTGGATATTTATTAGAATTTCACGTTAAAATTAAAATCTTGTATTACATACTTAGCAGAATAACATTCCTCCAGGTGTCACATGACACAAGTATTATTAATCGCATAGTATTGGTTGTTCATATGTAGCCGACTGTTCCACACGTCCATCACAGTATAAGCCTTCAACGCTGAGGGTATAATGAGCTGAATGAAACATGGGATAGATAGCTCAGTAGTAGAGTATCAGTGCCCTAAGACAGATGTCTCAAGCTCACTTCCATTGTTCATGTGTCTTGTTTAACTAATTTAAATTAAATATAATGTAGTAACATGGTTAGAAGAAGTTATTAATATCACTATTACTAAAATTTCGAAACTTACCGTAAACATTTAATGTCAGTATTATTGATATCGGAATATTCGAATTTGTTTTAGCACGTAATGACTGGGCTGCCGATTGCAACTCATGGGCATGGGGGTTAAAGCGCTGGGATTCAGCTACCTCTGGAAGTATATACCAGCATACACTCTATTCCTCAAGAACATCACGGCCTAGGTGTATGATTTAGTAATAATGCTATTTATATATGTATTTATTGATTTACCTTGGCAAAATTTTAATTTCTACATAACTCAAGAAACCAACACAGGTACTACCAATGTTTTCATTATTCGCTTACTCAACATATTCATATTTTATATATTGATGTACCTCCGACAACATTTTCATTTCTAAATAAATCACACAACCAACACAGTAATTATTACTATTATTATTATTATTATTATTATTATTATTATTATTATTATTGTTTAACGGCCCATCGACACATTAGGTCATTAGGGCCTTGAAATATATAAAAAATAATAAAATCCCATAGGGGAAAGAGATAAAACATTCACCATCTGAGACACTCCATAGGAGTGCTCAAATGGGCTCTTGGTATAAATTAAGTGATACACCTGCTAAAAGAAAACCACAAGTGTATCACTCCAATAAAAAGACAAAACAAACATATTAAAATATAACATGTTAAAAAGACAAAACATGTTAAAATGATAATACGTTAAAAAGACAAAACAACATGTTAAATTGTAATAAAACCGTTAAAAGATCTCAATATGAGATAATATCCAAAAGAGCCACTTTATAAAGTGACTCAAATGGCATTAAAAAGTTCCGCCTGGGTATAAAACGGAGTAAACAAATAACTCCATCTGCACTATCGCGTAATAAAAAAACGTAAGTCACCTTTAAAATCAAGAGCCAGACGGATAGGGGTAGTTTGCGACACTCCACCAAAATGTGATGCACACTAAGGGGAGTATCACAAAACTCACACACTGGAGGTGGATCCCTCTTAGTAAAAAACTATGGGTCAATGAAGTATGCTGACGTGGAGTCTAGTCACGATGACCTCTCTCTTCTAGACTTTCGTATAGAAGAGGGCCATCGCGACACACCGTCCTGATGGACCGCAGCTTGTTTCTGAGCAGGGGTCGAGACCCACTGCTCGTGCAGGTGCGTAAGACTCCACGCCGAACATAACCTTTAGATATAAAAACATGACACCAGACTCGCTCCAGAGGCAGGCGTGCTGCTACTTGGCTGCCTGGTCGCCAGTTCATTTCCTGGAAGACCAGCGTGACCAGGAATCCAGCAAAAGGCGAGCCGGGTGCTTAATGAATCAATTTTTAAAATTTGCTCATGTTCATCTGCACGAGGGGATTCCAGGAGTAGAGAGTGAACAATGCCAACAGAGCACTCATGGAATCCGTGCAGATGAGGACAGAATGGTGACTACTTCGGTAAACAAAACACAAAGATTTAAAAATGGCTATAATTCAGCGTAAAAAACACTGGTTTCTTTAGGTAAACCAAATTTAAAATTGGATCCTTCCACAACAAAAGCACATCCCACGGAGGCTCAGATTTAGAGCCGTCAGTGTAGATGCGCTCAAATCGTGAAAGCGAGTGGAGAGGAGCTCATTAAAGGTCCTTTCATATACAAAGTTTGGGGTGGTCGCTTTAGGGAACTTGGCAAGATCAAAATGGCATTGAGGTAGGCGTATCTTCAGGGAGAAACACGACCTGGGGATGTGGGGATAGCCTTTGGCAAAACTATCCCACACGTGTCGAAAACCGATAGCAACCGGATCCCAACGTCTTGTACTACGCCATTTGGTTTCATACAAGACATGGTTAGGGGGATGAAACACAGGACGATAGGCAACATGCTGCGCCATGCAATGAAGTTTCGACACGAAATATGCCAGAAGATAGGACGCGGTAATAAAGAGGCGGCTCACCGGCGTCGGCACAGATGCTGACGACTGGACTGGAACGAAAGGCACCAGTAGCAGTCGAATGCCAGCATGGTGGCACTATTAGCATCTTTAACGCCGAGGGTCTAGCTGAGCCATAAAAAATGCTCCCGTAATTAGTTTAGATCTGACCAGGGCCTATACAGGCGCATCAAGGTTTCCCTATTCAGCACCCAGGACGGCCGCTAACCACTTTGAGCAAATTCAATGCCTTGATACACCTCGCTTTCAGGTCTTTGATGTGGGGGATCCAAGTTAGTTTAAACTCAAATAAAAGTCCAGGAACCTAACGCTCCGAGACTGGTAAAACAACATGGTTCATTAAAATATTGGGGGCTGGCTGTATTCCACGTAATTATGGAAGTGGACGACAGTCGTTTTGGCCGCAGAGAAAACGAAAGCCATTACGAGATGCCCACAACATAGATTGTTTACAGCGAGTTGTATCTGTCGTTCAGCCTGTGGAGACTCGATGAACTGCAATAAATTGCGTAGTCATCCACAAAAAGACATGAACGGACAGGTACGCGCACGTTGTCCACGATGCTATTTATCGCGATAGCGAATAACGTAGTGCTTAAAATACTACCTGAGGCACCCATTTTCTTGAATAAAATCATCGGATAAGGTGTTGTTTAACCTTACCGGAAGTGTCTATCAGACATAAAATTAGATATAAAAATAGGGAGGTTCCCCGGAACCCCAATTAAACAGGGTTTTTAAATGCCGTACCGCCAGGTGGTGTCGTAAGCCTTCTCCAAATCAAAGAAGACATCAAGAGGTGCTGTTTATGGAGGAAAGCGTCACGAAATGCTGTTCAAGGCGAACAGGTGATCCACCGTGGATCGGTTACGGGGAAGCCACATTGCTTGTTGGATAGTAGATTGCGGGATTTAGATACCTATAAATCTTTTATTGATCATTTTCTCTAATATTTTGCATACCAACTTGTTAAGGCTATCGGTCTATAACTAGTTGGCTCTAATTTATCCTTGCCACTTTTATATATTGGGATAACGGTTGCTTGCCTCCATAGTGTTGGGAATTAACGAGATTCACAAACACATTTGTAGAGGTCTAAGAGGAACGCCCGTCAGCAGGGGACAGTTGGCACAACATTTCATAATGAATCCCAAATCGGGCCAGAAGTTGTATTGCCCGCCTGGGACAGGGCATAGGTAAGTTCCTCTTTACTAAAGGGGGAGTTATAATCTGCCCCCGATTTGGCCAAAATCAATAGTAAGGGCTCGATTGTGCGTTATGCACCGCGAACTCGTTAGAGTATCTGCAGTGTAGAAATAGCGGCGAACATCGAGACCAAAAACATTGGCGACTCCACAGGGGAGGAGACAAGCAAAACCGTTTAGAAATGAGGGCAGGTATACTATGAATGGAATTTTTGTTACCACTTAATTTACGTATATTGTCCCAAACCTTAGTTGTGGGAGTGGTAATTGTAAGGGTAGAAATAAACTGTCTCCAAGAATCTCTTCTGCTTTCTCGAGTAACACGGCGAGTTCGAGCAGTAGAATCCGGAATGTTTCCAGATTTCCAAAGTTGGATGTCGATGAAAGAGGCGAAGGGCCTTCAACGATCAGAAACAGCCAACCGCACTTCTCGTTCCACCAGGGAACAGGACGGTGGCGCGGATTTGGGAGGATTAAGGGATAGAAGCACTCGCCGCCGCGATGACCGTCGAAGTAAAATACCACCCTTAATATCGACGTCAGGATGTTGGGATTCACCAATACAGCGAGCTACGGAATCGATCCCAGTCAGCACGTTTTAGCACCCATTGGGGTATTCCGCGTGTACTGGGAGGATCTTCTAGTGGTGAGAGCAGAATGGGTAATGCTCACTGCACATAGGTCCGAGTGGACCTCCCAAAGAAAGTGGGCAGCGATCCGGGACTACACAATGTTAAGTCGATGGCAGAGAATACACATTAAAGGTAGAGAAGTGTGTCTGGGTCCCGGTGTTCATTAACACCAGGTTTCCGAGAAAAGAATATTCCTCTACCATGATGATATAGGGGGCGGGAAGTTGTATAAAGAGGGCCTTAGGGTCCTCTTAGGAACACGCTCTCCCGGTGGGAGGTAGATGCAAATATTGTTACCTCCAAAGGGGGGGAGACTCTGACAGCAATCACTTGGAGATCAGAAAAAGATATTAATATTTGTGTGATATATATTGCTTCGTGGAATATAGCCACACCTCCTCTAGCCGATCAAAGAAAGGTTGTCGGTCGATACACATCGTACCACGAAGCATGGGTTGTCATTTGGGCGGAAGTGGGTCCCCTGCAAACACAAGTAGGAATGATGCAGGGAAGAAATTTGTTGTTTAATTTCATTACACGAGCATAGAAACCCCTACAATTCCATTGTAGTTGCGTCATACTTAGTTAATATAATATTTAGATACCCTCGCAATTCATGTCACTATCCATTAATAATAAAAATTGGTTGAGGGCCTTTTTAGGCCCTCTTGCCTTTCCAGTCTCTCCGGACCTCCGCTTCAGGAGAGTCTTCGGTTTATTTTGGAGAGACTGGGTAGTCGGATCCTTGGGCGAAGGCTTAATGGCTTCGACGCTTTTTTAATATTATTTATTTCGGCGGTCACTCGCTGGTCTTCTTAAGGCCCCAGTGGGACTCGCCTTTACGGCTCACTGTTCCGCACTCATCCGGGCTCTGGTGGCCCAGAGGCGACAATGAGCGACTCAACAGTGGCCGCACTTTAATTTATTTCCCGAGGGGGGTGGGGGGTTCCCGCAGAGGGCTCGGGGGGGTTCCCGAGGAGGGCTCGGGGGGGTTCCCCGAGGAGGGCTCGAGAGGGTTCTCGAGGAGCCTCTGGGTGGTACAGGTGGGGGAGAGACTTAGGTGGCAGTTGTGCCCCTATCGACAATTTCGGCGACACCTTTGTTGGCGCTTTTCAATCGGATGTCTCGAGCAGAGACCAATGGCACAGGTCGCGATGAGTCTTAGCGAGATTTACTTTGCAATGGCAATTGGGACAGTTAATGTTTTGGTGACAATCTGGCTGTTTTGTGTTTGGAATACCGGAGCTGACTAGATGCGTATTCCTTGCGTGCCTGGCATATGAGATCTTTTTTTCGGATTGAATCTCCAGGTCTTTTTTTCTACCCTTTCCCTTTCGGACAGGCCGAGACAGGAGAGTGTGGACCTTGCAGTTTATGCGAACTTTGGAGACTCACATGGTGTTTCGTGAGCCTCTTATCCTCAATCCGCACAGGTCGGCTTACAACGGCATCGCAGCTTCGTATGCCCAAATTCTGACACTGAAAACAGTCCTAGGATTAGGGACATACGGCCGGACCCCGAGACGTGGGGAAACTGCTCGGACCTCCTTTGGAAGGGTAGGTGTCGCAAAAGTTAGGATATACGTGTCAGTTTTTTTTATCTTGTCCGTTCTTTTGGTGCAATACGGTACACTTCGGTGACGTGTTGAGGGGAAAGCTCTCACAGATATCCTCAATGCTCACGCAGTCGAGGTATAGCAAGTGACCACTTCTTGCAAACATTGAGGAACCTGTGAGGTTCCAATTCACGGTATATGAGACGTATTGCTCAACGGTATTTCCGAGATTGCCCCTTACTCTTGAGGACAGGAAGTCAGTTGTTTTGTATCATTATAGTGCCATCACGCAGTTTTTTTATGATACGTCGACTGTGTACATTTATTACTCTTTCGAGGATAAATGGGCTTACTCGCTTTAGACTTTCGTTTTACTCTGCTCGAGACATTACCAGAAGCGGGGCTGGGGCCTCCACTTCTGGACCTTTTCATCGATGGGCTGGACGGCCTTACCCGTTTCCATCTTATCAATATTATGGCCCCGTAGGGGCGGGCAGTGAGTTTCAGCAGGGTTTGGCAGTACGATGCCAGCGGCGACAATATTATCGGCCATGCCGTGATTGGGGACAACCTAACAGTACTCGGATCGTAGACCCAGGGTGATCAAGTTGGTATACCACATATGGCCTGTTAACTGTCCGACGAGAGGCTTATACGGGCGCTAGACATGACAACCTTCGCATAGAGCATCGCTGAGACAGAGGTCGTCGCAGCAAGTGGGTGTAGGAAAGTGCCAATTTTACGTCCGGGCCCTCATGAACGCAACGATCTTTTCCAAAGTAGGGTACCGGTTTTGTCATCCTTAAGGCCCTTCTACTATGGTATTGCAACCGGCGCCACTTTCATTTAGGAGTAAGGCAGTGGTATCCAATAATAAACAGAGAAGAGCGGGTTTTGTTGCCAAGGTCGTCAACGGAAAGGCCAAAAGGCCTTGTGCAGGATGAACGGTGGGGGAAAGGAAGAAAAAGGTAAGGATAGATAAAGCGAAGGGGGAAGAGTGAAAAAAAGGGGGAAAGTGAAGGAAGAAAAAAAATGATGTGAAAGGAAAGATATAGGATAAGTTTGTCCACACGAGGTACGTCCTGCACAGAAGCCTCCCTTTTAGTCGCTTCTTCGACAAGCAGGGGTTACTGCGGGACTATTCTAAACCCCGTCCCGCGGGGGGGAAATTTATTACTAAAGTGGTTATTTCTCAACCACAACTCAAAAGGTTTTACTATTAACTTCCATATTAATTTGAAATACAATTTAAATACTTGCGTACATCAAAATTTGTCTTTTTTTTTACTTTTATCTTGCATTCAATAATCTATAAAATTTTAAAATTAAAAAAAATTAAATTTTAAAAACATTTATCTTTTATCATGAAGTTTCTCAATTTAATCATATAGAATCGTTTCTAAATTCAATGCTGTCAGTATAAAACTGTGCAAATATTTAATGATTAAATAATTGTGTAAAAATTTATTGAATAATGTTCTTTATTATTTTGTAATATAATATTTGTTCGTATTCAAAAATATTGTGTTTAAGTAATTTATTCCCCCAAAAGGTAGACCTACCAGCTTATGAAGCCAAGGAACCCTTCTTGAATACAGCAAATAAAGTTATTATAAGTTCTAATGAATTTTAACAATGTATGGGGTTGAAACATTTCCCCCTTTCCCCAAACCAAAAAATATTGGTAATGAAACTAGGATGTTTACAACCCAGACTGCTAAATACTTATCGCATAAAACCCTGTCCAAAACTATTAACAAATATTTTAGTATCAATATTACAATGTTTATTTAAAAAGTTTATTATAGCTCAAGTAAAATAAAATAAATAAATTACTTGTAAAATAGTATAAATAATTAGCTTTAAATTTGGCACTAATTAAAATAATACTTGATTAAGTTTATGCATTTAGGCACATGTTTAAATCATGTATTTGGGAAGCATTTTTATACCTTTTAGGTATACATGATGAAGAGCGGGTGTTAGGTTGGGGAAGGAAGGGTAATTTTACTATAATAGATAGGATGTGTTTTGTTTTTGTATGGAATATTTTATGGAGTTTAACTTGTTCTTTTAGTTGTTATTTAAAATTTATAAATGGATCCCAAAGTAAGGAGTGTAAATTTACAAATTCAAAATAAGTTATCAGAAAAAGATAAAATGAAAATTTATTTTCGTATGTAAATGTCTTACCCATTAAGTCATTGTCGCAGCAAAAGAGTAATAGGCCAATATACAAAATTCCCTTTTGTTACTCTTGTCACAGTTTAGGATTGAACAATCTGGAGCATAGTTATTATTTAATAAATAGTTTTAGGATCTTAATTATTATTTCAAACGTGAGTTTAAAAAAACCACCTATTCCTCCCACCAAGTTCGTGGCGCTTGATCATGTAGTACTTCATTTTCCTCTTTTTTTTGTATTTTTTTTTTCGTATTGTACTTTTGAGTCCGACCTCATAGCTCAGTTGGTTGTTTCCTTTTAATGGCTAAGGGTTCGGGTATGGTTTCTGGCATGCCCGAGAAAAAATTATTTCGTAAATTTAGATTTCCCCTCACGGTGATGAAATTTTTGGTGAGGGGTGATTGTTGTGTTTATTTAAATTAGGTTAGTTTATATGTATTATTATTTTTATTTTAGCCCGGTTTATACCCATTCGGGTTATAGCACTTTCGCTAATGTGTAATGGTAGGGTGATTTGATATGAAAGAAGGGGCCTACAGTTTAAAAGTGGAATCCGAACCGGTGGAGGCCCGGCATTCCACATTCCCAAAATGTTTGTCAGAGGTGAAGGAAGGGTTTGGTATAGATAAATTGTGCCGGTACGGGGATTGAACCCGGCCGCCCGCAGAAGTCTGACACTTACCCTAGACACAGGTCTTATTGTGTGATATAATCATTTGACAGGGGGTGAAAGCTAAAGACTCAAATAACCAAAATGTACTGTGTGTATTTTAATTACATTCAAAACCAATTGAATTGGATATGTTACACTTATTAAGTCAGGAGTGTGTATAACACTCTTGGGGAAGTAATATAACATTTTGGAATGTTTTGTGCACAGTTTTGGTGTACATTTATGAAGTCAGAATTTGAAGTAGGCTGTAAAGGTGGATTTTTTCAATTAAAGATGAAATAAGTCGTAAAAAAAGGGGACGGGGGTATTTGGGAAAGCGCAAAATCCCCACGAAATCAAAAAGAGTACGAAAAAAATAAATGTTTAAAAACCATTATTCTAAACTAGGGGTATTTTTTTTTAAAATTTTTTCCCCAGGCAAAATTATCTTTTGACATTCTTGGTTTTGAGAGTTTTTTTTTCCCGAAACCTTTAAAAATTTTAGATTACGCATTCTTTTAAATTTCCCCAAAAGCCCCCTGATTTGCATATTATGTTTGGTTTTAAGCTTACGGGAAAGAATTGTATAGCGCTAAGAAAAAAAAATGATGTGATTAGCCCTTCTAGGCAGGATTGTCTCAGGGGGGGGAAAACCTTTACTCCCCATTCTCGCTCTCAGGCGTATTTTAAAAAGATGCGCTAGTTTGGTTGAGGCTAGACCTCCGAGGACGGGGAGTTTAAAAGGGGTTTCTAAAATCTGGTTTGGGGGTGGATTTGGAGGTTAATTTTTTTAAAAAATGGTTTTTTTTTTAAATTTTCTACCAAAAATTTTTTTTTTAACATGGACAGAGTGTTTAATGTATTAAACAATGCATACAACCCAAAATAATTTAAGGGAAAAAATTTTGGAAACAGGGTTTAAAATTTTATGCCCCATATTAATAAATGGGGGCCCCATTTTTTTTTTAAAAATTTTTGATTGAAATAATTATATTCTAATTTGGGTTTTGTGAAGTGTATTTACTTTTCTTATTAAATAAATGAATCTTTTTAAAAGTTCAAAGATTTTTTAAAACCCCAAAATAAAATTTTTTAATTTTTAAAAAAACGAATAAAAACTCCCCTTTTTTTAAAAGAGAAAATATCTATATTAATATTTTTAAAAAGGTCAGAAGTTATAAGCTACAGGAAAAAAATAATAAAGTTTTTTTAAAAGTTTTGTTGTCCAATTAGGTGTAAAAAAAATTCACGTTGCCAGGCCATTCTTTTTGGGCTCTTTTCTTAAAAATTGAAATTTTTAAAAAAAACCCCTAGTTGGATTTTTAAAGAAATAATATATATTTTTTCAAAAAAAATATTTAAAAAAACCATACATTCTTAACAAATAAACAATCTCTTCTTTCCCCCCAAATTTTTTAAAACTTTTATATTTTCTTATCCAGGTGGAAATTATTGGTTAACAAAATATGTTTTTTTTTAAAAATTGATTTATTTTATATTCTTACTTTTTTATAATGATAAATTTTTTTTTTTAATCTTTAATAAATCCCGTAATATTATAAAAATTTGTTGTTATCCTTTTAACCCTTAAACAACCCTCCAAGTCAATATAGCTGAAAAATTTGTCATTTCAATTTGTTTGAAAATTTTAAAAAAGGGTTTGTCGGATACAAATTTTAATCAAAATCTTTTTTTTTTGTTTTCCCAAAAAAATAACATTTTAAAAAACACTTTTCTAGTTACCAGGATTAGGTTCGGCAAAATGTTCTGGCTCTAGGCGAAGTTACAGATAAGCCAAAAAAAAATCAAAAAAACCCCCTTTTATTTTGTTTGGGAAAGATATAAAACGAAGTTTTTTTTTCTAGATTGGAGGTCAAAAAAGTACCATTATTATGTTATATTTAAATTTTCTTTTAAAAAAAATTTTTTAAGTTTATACAGATCTTGTTTTTCTGAAATATTCGTGATTCTAAAGAGAAAAAATAATGACCGCCCCCCCCTGTGAAAAATGAGTGAAACGTGTCCCAAAAGTAAAATTTATTAATGATATGGAAAAATTTGTAGCAAATAGCTACTCATTTAACATTAAATTTATAACTTTATTTTATTCTAGATCGCTGCATGGCTGTTGTTGCACAATAATAAATTTTTTTTTAAAAATGATTTTTATCACCAATAATACGAATAAACCTTGAGGGACATTGGGGAACAAATTTTACGTTCTTACCCCATCATAATTTTTCTAATTAAAAATCTTTTCGGAGCTTAAAAAAAGAGAACGTTTCGAGAAAAGAAAAATTTTAATTTTTTTTTTGATTTTGTGTTTTAAAAAGGTAGTTTTATTTTTACAATGTTTAGATTTTTTAAAAAAAGATAGGGTTATATTGTAAAAGTTTTGGAAATGTTTTTTACTGGCTAAAAAAGGGTCACACAAAACAAAGCTTTAAAGGCGATGCCCTATAATATGAAAATTCTGGTATTCAAAAAAAAAATTTCATTTAAATTATTTATCTTTCATATGAAAAATAAATATTTAACAAATAAAATAAAATACAACAATATATGTACTTAGGAAACCACTATTTGGCAACAAATTTTAAATTTTATTGCTTTATTTTAAAGAAAAAATGATTTTTATGAAGCTAAAAATTTATTAAAAAATAAAAAAAAAATATTACTTTTCAATAAGTAATTTTAGATTATCTACGATATTATGGGAGCCTCACATACAAGTTTTAAAAGAATAAAAACACCCCAAAAAAGGTTTTATAATCCCCCAAGATACTAGGTCATTATTCATAAAAATTTTCCCGTTAAAAAACGTATTTCTGTAGGAATCTAAACATGGGTACCTATTTATTTTAATTTAAAAATTTTTTAATGAAGGTTTTGGGATGGTAAACTAAAAAAGTATTTTTGGAAAATCTGAATTGTTAAAAATAAAACATATTACCCAAATTGGATTACAATCTTGAGTGTTTTTTTTAATATGAATAGTGATAGTCTTTGTGTTTTACCCACCATTATTAGTATAAAATTAACAACAACCAAAAATTTATAACTTTTTTTTAAATTTTTATGATAGCGGTTTCTCTTGCCCAAAAAACAACGCAAAAGGGGTTTTTTTAAAAATGTTGTTATGTGATCTTTATTAAAATGAGATGGATTCTGAGATAAGTGATGAAGTTTTTTGATCCCAGTGTAGAAAAGGGCCCCGGGGAAAAAGGAATTCTTTGGAAGATTTTGGGGGTTCAGGTGATTTCAAATTTAGGGGGAAAAAAAACCTAAACTACAAAGACCCCGATATTTTTGAAGTTTGAGGACTTTTTGGAATCGGTTTTCCCAATAATTTAAAATTTAAACAACCTCCTTTCTAAATTACGAAAAATTTTACCAAAAATCAAATAAGTTAAGAAAAAGAAAAAAAACCTTTACCCAAAAAAAACCCCCTAACAATAAATTTTAAATTTTAAAAAAAAAAAAATATATGGGTGTTGGTTCAAATGTTAGGGGTGTTTACTCTCGTTCGAAAAAAATTAAAAATTTTAAAAGCAACAATTCAAAATTCAAAATTATTCCTTAGAGGGAAAATTTAAAAATTAAAGTTCGTCTCCAGATGCCAAAAACTTTTTCTATAACTTTTGCCCAATTTTTTTTGGAAAACCAGTCCAAAATTTTAAGTACATAGTTCTTAACGTTTACTATTTTAGCAGTGAAAAAAAAACTTTTTTTCGAGGTTTCAGACTTTAAAAAATTCCCAAATTATGAGATTTTTTAAAATTAAAAGGGAAAAAAAATTTTTTTGAATGTGGGTTTGGGAAAAAAAATTTTGTTTTCCCCCTCAACAGCTTTTTGGAAAAAAGGAAACTACATCTTGAAAGGGAAGATCTTCGTTAAAATTAGGAAATGGTTTAAAAAAATTAAAAAATTTTTTCAAATAAAATCTGCGAGTAGAGAATCTTAATAAAAATAATTGTTTATTTCATAATTCCTTTTCAAAATTAGAAATTTTTAAATTCAAAATTTAAAAAATTTTAAAAAATTTGAAATAAAAATTTTTTTGTGCCAAAATATATAAGTTTTTGGGGGTTCTTTTTTCTTAATTTAATCTTATTTTTACGCTCTTCCGTAAATAATGTTCTCATATTGCAAAAAAAAATTACCCCATATTTATCCCCATCGGGTTTATACACTGATATATCTTTTCAATTAGTTTTTTTTTTATTTTAAAAAAACTTTTTTAGTATTTTTTTAAAAGTTTTCTAAAATTTAAACAAAGCGCTGAAACATCCCAAGATAAAAAAATCGTGACCGAAATGTCGTCAGTTTGAGAGAGGGGAAATACAATAGCAATCATTGCAGCGAGAGTGTCAGTGGATACCTCATTCTTAATGATCTTTTCCCTAGAACCAATTTCGCCCAATAAAATGATGAGTTTAATGACTCCAATTTCCCGTTTTGGGTCCATCTGGTTTAGTAAAAAACCCTTATTTTCACAAAGGGTGGTTAGCCCCCCTTTCTTTAAAATCCTCCATCGTTGGGGATACTTTAATATTTGCAATTAACAATTTTTAACTACTCTTATTTCAAAGCTATCAAAAAAAGGATTTTTTTTGTTTTGGGGCATTCCCATTTCATAAAAGGGAGTGCCAAAGATTGAATCCTTTTTCATACAGAAATTTAGCAGGGAGTTTATCTTTTTCTTTAGTAATACATTGTAAATAATATTCACCTTTTTTTTTTTTATTTTCCATTGAGCAACCCCAACTGAAGTTTAAATACTTTTAAATTCATTCCTCATACGCATTAAATGTTTTCCCTTTAATTATTTAAATTGTTTTGTTGACATGAAAATTTAGTTTTTTTAGAAATTTAAAAAAACAATAACAGGCGCTCCAAATTTTTTGGGAAAATTTAAAAAATTTCAAGTATACCCATATTTTTTTTCCCGTAATTTCTATGGTGGAAAGTATGGAAGAATTTTGGACTATTATTATATAGTAAATATAAATGTTGCCCACACTAATTTACCAGAAGTTATTATATTTTAAATCTTTAAAAATATTTAAATGGACGCCTTTCATATATGATGATAAATTTTTTTGAAAAAAAATAGAAGTAAAAAATACATGTAAGCACTTTCATTTACTATCACTAATTTAGGGGGGACAATTACACCCTCATTCTTTGTTTTATTAAGCATTTTGTTCGGTAGTTTTAAAAATAAGAAGAGGACAAAAAACATTTTTTAATTCATTTAACCCCTTTTTTTAAACCCCTTTGTTTTTATTAAAGATAGGGGGTATTAAAAACGTAAATTTTTAAAAAAATTATATGAGGTGTATTATTTTTGAGTTAAAAAAAATTAAAATCTGGGTTTATAAAACTCCAACCAAAAAAATTATTCTTAAAAAAAACCCAAAATGTACTTTGGGTTTCCCCCGGGAAAAGACTGAAATAAACCCTAACTTCATTGGGGGTATTTCGTTTTTTTGGCTTGTAATAAGAAATTTTTGCTTTAAAAAATAAAAAATTTTCAATATGAGGGGAACCAAAATATTTTAAAATTTTTTTCTTTGGGCTTGATAAGTTTCAGTAGGGGTTTTAAAGAAATGTTTAGAACTGTTGGGGGGGAATGTTGGGACAAAAAATATGTCGAGGTTGGGAAACTAAAAGGTGGGACAGTTTCTTACTTTAAATGTACTTAGTCACATTTCGATTTGGTTCAATTTTTTTTGAGGGGAAAACATGTATATGAATATTTACAGAAAGCTAAAATAATTGTAATTATGTTACTGCTGAATTGAATAAAAACACAGTTTTTAATTAAAAATTTATAAATTTAAAATTTAAAATTTTACGGAATCGTGTTGGGCCTAATGCTTTTACCCCCTTTTTTAACTGAATTCGTTTTTGTGTTCGGAGTCTGGGGGGGAATAACGGTAAATAAATGGTTTTGGAAAAATAGGGGCCCAAAAAAACTCCAAAACTATCTCGAGTGGGCTGAGGTCCAACTCGGCTATGTTGTTCTAAATTATTTTTATAAAAAAAAACATACATTATAAAAAAAAAAATAATTGAAAAACCCCCTCATAAAAGGGTTTTAAAAACATATCGTGTTCATTTGGCTTAACATTGCCAAGAGCTTTTAAAAAAAAGATTGTTTTGATTGAAAAAACAAAATTTTTTTTGTTTTGTGTTTAAAGGGCTAATTTTATATTTAAAAAAATTTTTAAAATTTTTTTAAAAAAAGAAGGATTTGTATTGTAGATATTTGGAGTCTGTTTAACTGTTGTCGAAGGAACACACAACTAGAGTTTTAAATAGGGATGCATAGAGTATTAAAAATTTTTCTATTTATTAAAAAACCTAGTTTCTTTTTTAAATTTTTTTTCCTTTGTATGAAAATAAATATTTTTTTTAGATGGAATAAAAACCAAAAATGTATTTTGGAAACCAAAATTATAATATATTGAAATATAAAAAGTTTCCTGGCAAAAAAAAATTTTTATTTTTTGATTTAAAACTAGTTTCTTTTAAAATTTTCCCCTACGTATGAAATAATATTTTTTATGTGGAATAAACACACAATATGTTATCTAGGAAACCTATTAAAATTTATTGAAATTTATATTTTCTGGGAAAAAATAATGTTCTTTAAATTGTTTTAAAAAAATAAAAGGGTTTTTTAAATGAATTTTAAAAATTATAAGGAATTAACGATTTAATTTCCGGATAGTGTATTTAAAAATTATCCACGAATTACGAGGCTAAAAGGATAAGATGATACTAAGGGATAAATCCCCCAAGATATTGCCCATCTTTAAAGGGTTATTCCAGACAAAAACATTTTTTTTCCCCTTTGGGAATCTCAAAATTGGGTCTTTTTATTATATTGATACTTTATAATAAAGTTGAGTAAGGGAAACCCTAAAAAAAACTATGGGAATGGGTTTTCCTTTTGAGTGGAAAACAATTGGTCCCCTCCCCCTTTAAATACCACCTTCTCCTTTAATAAAAACTAGGGAAAGAGGGTTTTTGGGGGAAACTTGTTAGTCAAAAGTATTATGCCAAATTTTTTTTAATATAGGCATGTGAAAAGTGTAGAGATATTTGAATTACGAAAAAAAGCTCGCAAGGTAGTACAGGGTTTTAAATTATTGCGGGGGAAAATCCCCGGGGGAAAATCATGTTTACTTCAAAACAAAAACTCGGAAATATTAAAAAATTTCTCACTATTTTTTGATAAAATATTGGACAATCACAGTATTTTTTTCCTGAACTCATTATAACAACCCCCAAAAGATCGGAAGTATTATTAAAATTCCCATTTTTCCAATTTAAAGTTTTAATAAAAAAAACTTTGATGAGGTTTATAGTGCAGACCTACTTTCAAATTTCTATAAAAGTTTTTTGCTAATTGAAATAGGAAGGTTTTGTACCAGGGGTATGAATGTTCATCATGAAATTTTTTTATTTTTATCTAAGATTAAAATTTTTGTAAACAGCGTTTAAATTAAATTTGGACGCTATTTTCCCAATTGAACATTGGGGGAAATTAAAAGTGGGGTCGTTATATTCACTTATGGTAAGTTTAATGAATATAATTTTTTTGTGTGGTGGCCCCCCTAAATTTACGCTTGATTTTGGCCCAGGGGGGTCACGTGACCATGCTTCCCGTCTCTGATTTGGTGTTTTCTTACCCCACCCCCCGACCTACTTTTCCCCCGATTGGCTGTTATTTTCCCCCAAAACCCCAACCCCCCCTTTTCCCCTTTATTGGCTGGCCCCTTTCCCCCCCCCTTAGGCTTCCCCTCCCCCCCTCCCCCCCGTCCAATACGTTCATGTTGGGGAATAATTATCGTTAATTGATTATTGTTAAATTTTTTAGTGTCACGGGGGCCCTTTTTGGGGTTTTTGCTTAAATTTTGGGGGAAAAAAATTTTTGTTAATTAGGAGTGTCCCGGGGGCCCTTTTTGGTTGGAGTTAGGCGTTCCCCCCGATGGTGGAGACTTTCTCTATCAAAGGTAGGTGGGGGTGTCGGGTTTTTAAATTATGGCTGTCGAGGTGCTGCGACCCTTCTCTATCGGTTCAGTCGTGGAAAACCAAAAAATTTCATTCATTCACTGTTTTTTTTTTTTTTCCCCCTTTCCCCCCCCCCCCCGGCCCCGCAAAAACCCGTTGATTCTTGTTAGAGATGTGTTGAGGAAAAGAATAGAGGGTGTGTTCAAACCTTTTTCCCCAGCTTTTTCCCCCCTCCCCGGCACCGGTTGGTGGGCAGACAGTGCGGGGTAGAAAAAGAAAAATATTGAGGTCATGGGGCGCC
>JBCFYV010002304.1:0-44697 GCA_039000515.1 Timema cristinae
ATCAAACTACCCACAATGAAGGGGATATCAAAACTACCCACAATGGTACGGACTGTCAAACTACACCACAGGTGGTTACGGACTAGTCAAAACTAAAACACGGGTGGTACGGTCTTCAAACAACACCACAGGTGGTACGGATATCAAACTACACCACAGGTGGTACGGACTAGTCAAATTTACACCACACAAGGGGTACGGACTAGTCAAACTACACCACAAGTGGTACGGACTAGTCAAACTACACCACAAGTGGTACGGGCCCTAATCAAACTACACCACACCCCAGGTTGTACGGACTATTCAAACTACACCACAGGTGGTACGGACTATTCAAACTACACCACAAGTGGTACGGACTAGTCAAACTAACCCACAGGTGGTACGGACTAGTCAAACTACACCAAAAGGTGGTACGGACTAGTCAAACTACCACCACAAGTGGTACGGACTAGTCAAACTACACCACAGGTGGTTAGGACTTGTCAAACTACACCACAAGTGGTACGGACTAGTCAAACTACACCACAAGTGGTACGGACTAGTCAAACTACACCACAGGTGGTACGGACTAGTCAAACTACACCACGGGTGGTACGACTAGTCAAACTACACCACAAGTGGTACGGACTAGTCAAACTACACCACAAGTGGTACGGACTAATCAAACTACAACCACACACAGGTGGTACGGACTAGTCAAACTACACCACAGGTGGTACGGACTAATCAAACTACACCACAAGTGATACGGACTAGTCAAACTACACCACAAGTGGTACGGACTAGTCAAACTACACCACAGGTGGTACGGACTAGTCAAACTACAGCCAGGGGTGGTACGGTCTAGTCAAACTACACCACAGGTGGTACGGACTAGTCAAACTACACCACGGGTGGTACGGACTAGTCAAACTACACCACAGGTGGTACGGACTAGTCAAACTACACCACGGGTGGTACGAACTAGTCAAACTACACCACGGTGGTACGGATTGGTCAAACACCCCCAATCGTAGTTGAGTCCACACTATACTCCCACAAGAGTAACCATGATATATTCTGTAGCTACCACAAAGTTGAGATATTTATATATTCCTATTGGAGATAGCATCCTTGAGGACCTAACATCATCCTTAATTGTTGTACGTTCTGATCGAAACGTTCAACAATCCATTTTCAATCAAGATAAAATCTCGTTTCAAATACTAGAGATAGAGGCTAGTCGATCCACACCTCATTATTTACTCCACTTTAGTGAGTTTCTCCAACTTCATTGTGAGAGTGTTTGTAAATCAGTATGTCTACAAGTTGAGAGGTAGATTTGTATCTCCTCATTAGTTTCTCAACATTGCTCCAACATCAAAATAATACGAGTTCAGTTAACAATCTTAAAATAAGGAAATTTTTATAAACCTTCTTTATTTTTGAATTAAATTAAATTAATAGAGTTGAAGACGCTATAAGTAATAATTTTTAAAAAACGTGCACAGTTAACGATAGGTAAGAAAATTATATACTAACCTACTTCATTATCAGTGTGGAGCAGATTACAAACTCTTCTTTGCCACAATATAAGTTAATGTCAACCTCATACGTGAGGAATATCTTGATTGCTGAAACAGTCAAACCAGTCCATCTTGACGTTTAGAATAAATGGTACGGAACTACGCACGGACTTTCTCACTACATTGTTTAGAAATGTAGATATTTACTCAAAAACTCGTAATATATGTTAAACGAAATAATATAAACTAGCAAACCCAAGCATAAATTGCAATATACTTAAATTTAAAAAAAATTAGTTCTGGTTTTAAATTTAATAATTTTATTTACAAGAATGAATGTCCTTATTTGTATGTTGGAACGATAAAAAAAGATCAATATTGGGTCCACAAGGGTCAACACTTCGTATTAAAATTTAAACTTCTGGTTGAAATTTTGACATTTTAATTAGGTATTGCAAATCTTCATGCTGTAGCAATTATTGCTCCAAGTCAACAAAATGGGGACAGTCAAGCATAATATTTCACTTACCCAATACCACTAATCTGGCCGAGCACCGTGCGCAAACAAACACCCGACTACACGAACCACAAGTGAACAACTGCCAAGACTGAGCCGAGTTCTGCCTCTCGCCACCAGAGCCCGGCATCACCGCTAACATAATCAAGTCCGCCCAACTTCAAGAAACGAGAACAAGATGGTAACTGCCAGGCGTTGCCAGAATAACATGGAATGTTCTTCTGCCCGCGCGCCCCCTTCCTTTGGCCTATCCTGTTCGATGAGTGAGCCATATAAAAGACCATCCGTCGAGGAAGACGCCACTCTTGGACTTGGCTGCGACCATGTAGGATAAGCGACGGCGTAAAGGACATATTATATTAATGTAAGAATAAAATCCAATTTCGGTTAAATGTAAAATTTGGGAACTAGTCAAAATTCTTTTTAGATCTTTTATCAAATTTAATTATAATATATTTGGGTTAAAACCCTTTTCTTTTGATAAATTTTATATTGAAACGTAAATTTTAAAGTCAAAGGGATCTTCTTAATTTTAAATAATTTGGGATTAAAAGCGCGAACTTTATTCTCCCAAACCCAAATTAAAATTTTTTTTTTGGGCTCAAATTTTAAAAATCACTTTGGTTGGGAAACATTTAAAGGGGGAAAGTGTTTTAATATGGTCTGGAAATTGTAAAAAGTTTAGCAAATGGGGTTATTGCACTTTGATTAAATTTTAAAAAGGGAAAACAACGAACTTTTTATATTTTTTTTTACTAGTTTTCTCGGGGTTTTTTTTTTAGGATAGTTTTTTTATTTTCTTTTTGGCCAAAATATAACAAAAAAACAAACTTAAAAGGGGGAATTTTTAGGAAAAAATTCCCTTGGGTCTTATAATTGGGAATTTTACTTTCCCTTTTTTAGGACATAAAAAGGGTAAAGCTTGTTTTGATTTACGCTAAATAGGTTGTTAGCGTTAAAAAATTTTAAATTTGTGGTAAAAGAGGGATTTTGGGTGAAAATAAAAAATTTTAGTAACAGGGGCTTTGTGGGAACCCAACATCAAAAATGTGTTAGTTTGGTTTTTATTTATTTACTATATGACGTTTGATCATATTAAATTAAAAGTTTCATCAATAAAGTCCCTTTAAAGTAAATTTAAAGGGCTTTTTTAAAAATAATGTAAATTAAAAAAAAAGGGGTTTAAAAAATTTTTGGAACTAAAATTTTTTTTTTTGGAAAAAATAAAATAATAAACTAAAAATGAAAAGCCTTTTAAAATAATATGCTTATTTTATTTAAAAAAAGTTTTTTGGGATTAATTTAAAACTAAATGATTCTAAGGCTTGAATTTAAATTTTAAATTTCCAAAATTTCGGGCCCTATTTTCCCTATTCTAAAAAGGTGCGAGGGATTACCTTCACCTTTTTTTATATTAAAAAATGTTTGGAAACCTGTGAAGTGGACCGTAGTTTTTCCCCGCCCCCAAATCAAAAAAATGATTTTCGTGCGGGTTTGGGGGCATGCTAAATGTCCAACATTTTATAAATTTTAACCCTTTAAAGGGAAAATCCCCCTCTGCCCATCCTCTATTTTTCTATTTTATTTCCCTTTAAAAATGTAATTTTGTTTTTTATTTTTTTTAAAACTGGGGGGTTTTTTTTTACCCTCTATTTGAGCTTTTTGGGATTTCAATGGGGCCCTCGAATTGGGATTAGAATTTCCCCCTAAATTAAATTTTAAAATATTATCTAAAATGGAGATAAAAATCATTGTTGTTAAACAAGCATTTTTTCTTTGAGGGGAAAAAAAAATTCCCAAAACCCTTTTGAAAGACCCCCTTAATTTAATTAACCTATGGCATTGAGAATTATGGGGTTAGAGTTTTTAAAGATAATTCCTTTTTTACCAAACAAAGCTCACCAAAAATTGGGATTAAAAATATATTTTCATTAAAAAGCAGAAACTGTTTTGTTTTATAAAAAAAAATTTCATATAAAAGTTTTTTTTTTTTTAAATTTTGGTTTTCAAAAATTTTGCAATGATAAAATTATTTAGTATGTCTTATAGTTGCAGGTATACCGAAATTTTTTGCTTCTTAAAAAATAACCCAAAAAATTCAATTTTCCCTTTGGGCCAAAAAAAAATAACCCTTTATTTTTAAAACTTAATCAAGCCAAGAAAACGGAATTTTTTTAAACAAAATCGTTAAAAGGCCCCATTTTAAAAAAAATGATCTTTTCTCTTTCGGGCCCTTTAATAAAATACCTTTAAAATTTTTAAATTTTTTTAAACGGGCACAAAACCAAGCCTTAAAAAAACGAAACCCCTTTTTAGGGGTTTTTTTGGGGCATGAGACGTCAACAAAACCAACCCAAAATTTCAGGGAAAAATTTTTTTTTTCGGGTTTCCCAAAAATTTTAAACCTTTTAAAGTTTGAAACGTTAAAAAAAATGTATAATTTTTCGTTTTAAATTGAAAAATTATTGGTTTTAAAAAAAAAATATTTCCCAAAAAAAATTAATTTTGTATTTTTAAAAATACCCACAGGGTCAAAAAATTTCACAAAATCAAAAAATTTCGGAAAATATAAAAAGATTAGAATTTAAGCGCATCAAAAAACCCGGAAACCCTTAAAAATTTAATTTTTGCCCAAAATATTTGGGCCCCCATTTGTTTTTAAAATTTTAAAAAAATTTTGAAAATTAAATTAAAAAAATCAAAATCGTTTTAAATTAAGAATAAAAAGGGCACCTAACAAAGATCAGGGAAAATGTTTTTTCCCCAAAGATAAAAAAATTTAAAAAAATGCATCGGGTATTTAAAAAGGAGGGGAAGTATTTTGGGTTTCGACGGGATGAACCCTTTTAAAACCAAAGGGGTTTTGGATATTTGGGTCTTACTGGTATAAACTTGGGCGGGGAAAAAAACAAAAGGATAAACATTTCGAAAAGATCAGACAAGATAAAACACGGGATAGTTTTTACTAAAAGAAAGCATGTATCCCGTGGGGATACTAATGTTCTTGGACCTAAAAACCCCCATTGATAAAATTAACAAATCCAATTTTTATATGAACTTATAATAAAATTATAATGTTTTTGGGATATATTTTTTAAAATTATTTTTAGGGTTTTATCTTAAATTACAACGAATTAAGGAAGGGTGAATTTTTTAAAAAGCCTTTTCGTTCTTAAAATGCATCCTTTAAGGTCAATCTGAAAATAGTTTTAAACACAATTTTTTGGGTTTTCGCTCAATTCTACAATAAATTTAATTTTGGTGAGGGGGGACAAAAGAAATTTTGAAAAGAGGGAGAAAAAAGAAAGATAAAAATTTTGAAAACGGGGTTCCCGGAAAGGGGTTAGCCTAAAAGAAAGGGGGAAAAAGGGGAGGGGTAAAAAGAGGCGATTTCGAATCCCCTCAAATTTGGGTTTGGGAAAAAGAAGAAAGGGAAAGAAATTATGAAATGGGAATTAAAGGGGGAACAGAGGGGGTCCAGGGGCCAAAACTGCACCCTTGTATGGGGAAGGGGTTTTAAGGGGGGAAAAGAGGGGCTCCAGGCCAAGTGAAAAATGGAAAGGGAATTTTTTGGGGGAAGGGGGAAGGGGGTCCCCGGGGCCCCAAACTGTACATGGTATGGGGGGTTAAGGGGAAGAGAGAGGGGGTCCCAGGCCAAGCTGTAAAATGGTATGGGGTTTTGGGGAAAAAAAAAGGGCGTCCAGGGCCAAAACTGTACATTTGGGGATGGGGAAATTAAAGGGGGAAGGGAAAAAGGGGGCCCAAGGGAAGCTGTAAAATGGTAAATTTGGGGGGTTTAAGGGAAGGAAGGGCGTCCCAGGCCAACTGTACATGGGATGGGGAAAGGGTTTAAAGGGGGGGAAGGGAAGGGCGCCCCGGGCCCAAACTGTACATGGGTATGGAAGGTTTTAAGGGAAAACGGAAAAAGGGCGTCCCAAGGGCCAAAACCGTACATGGGTATGGGAAGTTTTAAAGGGGGGAAGGGGAGAGGGCGTCCCGGCCCAAGCTGCAAAGTGGTTTTGGAAGTTAAGGGGAAAACCGAGGGCGGTTTCCCCGGCCAAGGGTGTACATGCTTAAACGAGGGTTTAAAGGGGGGGGGAAAAGGGCGTCCAGGCCCCAAACTGTACAGGTATTGGGGGGGGGTTAAGGGGGAAAGGGGAGGGCGGGCCCAGGCCAAAACTGACATGTAGAGGGGGGGTTTAAGGGGGAAAGGGGAGGGCGTCCAGGCCAAAACTTTACCCCTGGAAAGGGGGAAATTAAAGGGGGAAAAAGAGGGCTCCAGGCCAAAAATGTCATGGGGGGCGGGAAATTTTAAAGGGGAACAGAAAAGGGCGTCCCCAAGGGGCCAAAGGGCCCGGGATGGGAAGTTAAGGGTGGGCAAGGGGGGTCCAGGCCCCAAACTTGGGGACCTGGAAATGGGAAGTTTTAAAGGGAAGCAGAGGGCGGTCCCCAGGGGCCAAGGGGTACAGGGAGGGAAAGGTTAAAAAGGGGGGAAAAGAGGGGGGTCCCAGGCCAAGGGTGTCCCTTTGGAAAGGGAAAATTAAGGGGAAACAGAGGGGGTCCCAGGCCCCAAACTGTACATGGGATGGGAAGTTAAGGGGGAAGGGGAAGGGGCTCCAGGCCAACTGCACGGTATGGGAAATTAAAAAGGGGGAATCAGAGGGGGTCCAGGGCCAAGCCTTACATCGTTTCAGGGTTAAAGGGAAGGGGAAGGGGGCTTCCCAAGGGCCCAAGGGGTAATGGTTTTGGGAAAATTAAGGGGGAAACAGAGGGGGTCCAGGCCAACTGTCCCGGGAAAAGGGAGGTTTAAAAGGGGAAAGTAAGGCGTCCAGGCCAAAACTTACATGGTATGGGGGGTTAAAAGGGGAAGGGGAGGGGGCCAGGCCAACTGTAAAAAATGGAAGGGGAAAGGGTTTAAGGGGGGAAAGGGGGGCGGGGCCAAAGGCCCCAACTGTAACCCGGGTATGGGGGGTTAAGGGAAGGGGAAGGGGGTCCCGGCCAAGCTTTACATGGGGGGGGAAAGTTAAAAAGGGGGAAACAGAGGGCGCCAGTCCCCCGCTGGACATGGGAGGGAAATTAAGGGGAAAGGGGAAGGCGTCCAGGCCAAACTGCACGTGGTAATGGGGAAGTTTAAAGGGGAACGAGGGCCCCTCCAGGCCAAACTGTACCCTTCGTATCGGAGGTTAAAGGGAAACAGGCCGGGCCAGGGCCCAAACTTTTTAATGGAAAGGGGGGAAATTTTAAAGGGGGGAAAACAAAGGGGGGTCCCAAAAGGGGCCAAACTGTAAAGGGGGTTTATGGGAGGTTTTAAAGGGGGGAAAGGGGAGGGGCGTCCAGGGCCAAACTGTACAAGGTATTGGGAGGTTTAAAGGGGGGGAAGGGGAGGGCCCCAGGCCAAAACTTTTAAAATGGTATGGGAGGGTTTAAAGGGGGGAAGGAGAGGGGCGGCCCGGGGCCAAAACGTACATGGTATGGGAGGGTTAAGGGGAAAAGGGCGCCCTGGGCCCAAGCGTAACATGGTATGGGAGGTTAAAAGGAAAGGGCCGTCCAGGGCCAAAACGTACATGGTATGGGGGGGGTTTAAAAAGGGAAGGAGAGGGCGTCCAAAAGGGAAACGGGACATGGTTTTGGGAGGTTAAGGGGCAGGAGAGGGCGTCCAGCCAAACCACGTGTATGGGAAGTTAAAAGGGGAACAGAGGGGGGTCCCCCAAGGCCAAACGTACATTTGGGAAGTTTTGGGGGGTTTAAAAGGGGGGGGAGAGGGCCGGGCCAGGCCAAGCGTACATGGGGGGGAAAGGTTAAAAGGGGAAAGGAGAGGGCGTCCCAAACCCAAAACTTAAACATGGGATGGGAGGGTTTAAGGGGGGGAGAGGGCGTCCAGGGCCCAAAAATGTACATTGGTATGGGAGGTTAAGGGGAGGGAGAGGGCGTCCAAGCCCAAACTGTTTCATTTGGATGGAGGTTTAAGGGGGAAAAGAGGGCGTCCAGAGCCCAAAACTGGGACATTTTATGGGGGGTTAAGGGGGAAACGAGGGGCGTCCAAGGGGGCCCAAACTTTCAACGTGGAAAGGGGGGTTTTAAGGGGGAAAGGGGGGCGCCCCCCAACTGCACGGGTAGGGGGGTTTAAAGGGGGGAAAAACCCGAAGGGGGGTCCAGGGCCCAAAACTGTACATGGTATGGGAGTTAAAAGGGGAAAGGGGAGGGCGTCCAATCCAAAGCTGTACTTTGGGATGGGAGGGTTAAGGGGAAGGAAGGCGTCCAGGCCAAGCTGTACATTTGGGATGGGGGGTTTTTTGGGGGAAAGAAGGGGGTCCAGGGCCAAGCTGTACATGGGATTTAAGGTTAAAGGGGGAAGGGGGAAAGGGCGTCCCGGGGCCCAAGGGGTTACATGGGTATGGGAAAGGTTTAAAAGGGGAAGGGAAATAGGGGCCCTCCAGGCCAAGCGGGACGTGGTATGGGAAATTAAGGGGGAACAGAAAGGGGGTCCAAGGGCCCAAACTGTAACCCTGGTATTTGGGGGGTTAAGGGGGAAAAGAGAGGGTCCAGGGCCAAACTGCCAAAGTGGTATGGAAAGGGTTTAAAGGGGAAGCAAGGGCTCCATTCCAAAACTGACATCATATTTGGGAAGGTTAAAAGGGGGAAAAGGGGAGGGGCGTCCCGGTCCCCAAACTTACATGGTAAAGGGGGGTTAAGGGGAAGGGGAGGGGGTCCAGGCCAACTGGGACATGGTTTTTGGGGGGGGTTAAGGGAAAAAACGAAGGGGGGTCCGCAGGGCCCAAACTGGGACGGTATGGGAAAATTAAGGGGAAGCAGAAAAAAGGGCGTTTCCAAAGGCCCCGCTGCAAAAATGGTATGGGAGGGGGAAAAAGAAGGAAAAGGGGGGTTTCCCGGCCAAAAGGGGGGCACTGGAAAGGGAAATTAAGGGGGAAAAGGGAGGGGGCGCCAAGGCCCAACTGGGGACGTGGGGATGGGAGGGTTAAAAGGGGGAAAAAAAAAGGGGGGTTTCCCGGGGGAAACTGGGCCCTGGGAAAGGGGGGTTAAGGGGAACAAGGGCCCAGGCCCAACGTAGCCAAACCCTATCCGGGGGTTTTAAAGGGGAAGGGGGAGGGCCTTTCCCGGGCCCAAGCTTTCATGGGTATTGGGGGGTTTTAAAAGGGGAAAAGGGGAGGGCGTCCAGGGGCCCAAACTTACAAGTATGGGGGTTAAGGGGAAGGAAGGCGTCCAGGCCAAACTGTACATTGGGATGGGAAGGGTTAAAAGGGGAAAAAGGGCTCCAGGCCCCAAACTATACAAATATTGGAGGTTAAAAAGGGGAAAGGAGAGGGGGGTCCCGGCCAAGCGTTTCATGCTTTAACCGGGAAATTAAAGGGGGAAAGGGGAGGACTTCAGGCCCCAACGTACATGGTATGGGGGTTAAGGGGGAAAACCCGGAGGGCGGCCAGGCCAAGGTTTTTCACATGGTATTGGAGGTTAAAGAAACAAGGGGGGGCTCCAGGGGGCCAACGGGGGGGGGATAGGGGGGGTTAAAGGGGAAAGGGGAGGGCGCCAGGCCAAGCTGGGAAAATGGTTAGGGGAGGTTTAAAGGGGGAAAGGGTAGGGCTTTCCCGGGGGCCCAAAGGGGTGTACAGGTATGGAGGGGAAAAGGGGAAAAGGAAAAAGGGGGTTCCCGGGCCCAAAACTTACATGCTTTTGGAGGTTAAGGGGGAAGGAGAGGGCGTCCCGGCCAACTGTAAAAGGGATGGGAGGTTAAGTGGGAAAGGGTAGGGCGTCCAGGCCAACTGTAAACATGGGGATGGGGGTTTTAAGGGAAAGCAGAGGGCGTCCAGGGGGCCCAAAAAAACACATGGATTTGGAGGTTAAAGAAATAGAAAGGGCGTCCAGGCCAAGCTGCACGTGGTATGGGGGGGTTAAGGGGAAGGAAAAGGGGGGTCCCGGCCCAAACGTACATGGTATGGGGAGGTTAAAGGGGGAAAAAAGGCGTCCAGGGGGGCCCAAACTTACAAAAAGGGATGGGAGGTTAATGGGAAGGAAGGGGTCCCCGGCCCAAAGTTTTTACAAAGGTATGGGGGGTTAAAGAGAACAGAGGGCGTTCCCCGGGCCCAAACTTTCGGCCCTGAATGGGGGTTAAGGGGGGAAGGAGAGGGGCGTCCAGGGGGGAAAACTGTACAGGTATTGGGGGGGTTAAAGGGAAGGGGTAAGGGCGCCCGGCCAAGCGTACAATTCGGGAAAGGGGGTTAAAGGGGGAAGGGGAGGAGGTCCCCCCGGGCCCAAACTTTTACAGGTTTTCGGGGGTAAAAGGGAAGTTAAGGGGGGGCGTCCAGGGCCAAACTTCATGGGATTAGGTTAAGGGGGGAAAAAGAAGGGGGTCCCCGGGGGAACTTACAGGGGTTTCGGAGGTTTTGGGGAAAGGGGAAGGGGGTCCAGGCCAAGCTAGCATGGGGTTTTCGAAATTTGGTCTGCCCCGAAAAATCCTGGGTAAAATATTTCCCGGGATGGGAACCAGTTTAAAAATCCCGCGGTGACTGTACGGAGGAGACACCTGCTTTTTATTAAAAGTTTTTTAAAAATCCAATTTTCCATTTTAAAAATTTAAAAGAAAAAAAAACTCGTTTTCCATTTTTTTTCCCGATCCCCGGGGGGCCCCCCTAAAGGTTTTTAAGTGATAAAGAAAACCAACTACTTGGCTGCATCATACTAAAAAATAATTTTCGAAAATTTGATTTAAAATTTTAAAAGAATTTTTTGGGGCCCAAAAAAAGGGTTGGGGGTGACTAAGTGGGTTTTTTTAATGATTAAATTCTCATTCCTTTTTTTAAATCTGGTTTTTAAATAAAAACCCCCTAAAAGAAAATCCAAAATTAAAATATATTTTGGGGTTTTTAAATATAAATGAAATTATAGTTATAAAATTAAAATTTTTTTTAAAACCATAAGGTTTTTAAAAAAAATTGAACCCATAAAACCAGCTGTAGATATCTTTTTTATTTAATTTCCCAAGAGATTTTGTTTAAAAATGCCAAACTTTTAAAGTCAGCCTAAGGAAAGGTTAAACCCCTGTTTTAAAAAAACAGCCCCTTTTCCTGGGTTTTTTTTCAAATATGTTAGTTGTATATTTATTTTAAATTTTTAAGGGGCCACCTTTTTTTCCCACCCTTTCGGTCATACGTTAAAGGGAATAATTAAAAACTATTCGGTTTTTGGGGTAAAAGGAAAAATTCAATTTAAAAAGGGAAAGGAAACCCCTTTTTTTGCCCCTTTAAGGGGTGGGAAAAACCCTAAAAAAAGATCCCTTTAAAACTCTCGAAACCCCGGGAAAGAGAAAATTCAATATCCCCGGGGGTAAAACCTTTACCTCTTAAAATTAAAATCTAAAGCCAAAAAACAAAGGGAAACTAAAATAAAGGGAAATTTAAAATAATTTAAACATAAAAAACTTTAAATTTCCTTTCCAGGGGATGCAATTTTAAACACTCTTTGAAACAATAAAAAAGGAGGGGGTTTACGACCGAAAAAACGTTTGGGGCCTTTTTAGTTTTCCTGGTTTTTTAAGAAAATACCTAGATTTTTCGAGGGAAAACAAATTTTTGGACGTTTTTAAAATCCTTTTTTTTCCCAAAGGCTTTTAAAGGACCGACTTCAAAAACTTTTCCAAAACCTTTTGAGAAAAAGAAAAATTGCCCCCCCCTAAAAGGACCCCCAAAGTCTTGTCCCCCCCCCAAAAAAGAAAACAGCCCCCCCCCCCTTTAAAATCCCCCCCAAAATTTTTTATTAAACTTAATGTTTTTTCTTCAAGACCCCCCCAAAACATTTCCGAAAAAACCTTTTGATTGAAGTTTTTTGGAAGCTCACCCCCCCCTTTTTCGAACCCCCCCCCAAATAAAAGAAACCCCCCCATTTTCCCCATTTGAAAAGGGTCCCCGGAAAATAAAAAAATTCCTCAACAAATGCCCCCCCTTTATTGCCCCCGGGCCCCCCCCAAAATTTATATAAAATTATCCCCCCCCAATATTTTAAATTAAAAAAAAAAATTGTTAAAACCCCCAAAAAAAAATTTGGAAATTTTTAAAAAATCCTTTTAAAAAAGAAAGAAAACCTTTGGAAAAAATTTTAATTTTGACTTTGAGGATGAAAAAACATGGGAAAAATCTTTTGGGGAAAATTTTTTTAACCGGGGGTGACCTTGGGGGTCAAGGGGGGAAAGGGGTCAGACTTCTTTGGGTGGCGGCCAGGGTTTAAAACCTTTGGGCCCGGCCCCAGATTTATCTATTTAACCAAACCCTTCCTTCACCTCTGACAAACATCTTGGGGAATGTGGGGAAAGCCCCGGGCCTCCCCCGTGGTTTTTGGAAATTCCACTTTAAAAAATGAGGTCCTTCATTTCACTCCAAAAACACCCTACCCATTACACCCTTACCCTAAGTGCTAAAAACACCCGAACGGTATAAAAAACGCGGTTTCTAATAAAAAAGATAAAAAAATAATAATTCTTTTTATTTAAAATTTTTCTTAAACGTTTAGAAAAGGTTTTTTTTCCTATGGGGAAAATTTGGGCCCTATGTTGATCGTGTAGTCTTTTACCTTTTTTCAAAAAATTATGCCCTTTTTAAAATTTTGTTTTCCCCACTCTAATGGGTTTACCAAACCTTTTAAAATTAAGGGACCCTGTTTCAAAATTGGTAATTTTTTTTTTAAAAATTTTTTTGTATTGATAAAGGGTTTTTTTATTTATAAAAATTAAACTAATTTAAAAAAATTTTAAATTCATAATTTTTAAAAAATTTTTGTGTTGTACCCATGTTTTAGTATATACACGTTTCTAATTGTAGCTATGTTTTTGGGCCAAAAAAGTCCCCAAACACCTCCCATTTCCCTTTTTTACCTTTTTAAAAGAATTTTTCGTTTGGGAAACTTTGCACCTTTTGCTTTTTTTTTACTGACCAAAATGACTTGTTGTACGAGTGAAACCCCTTTTTAAAATTTTAGCACTCGCGAAGTAAAAACCCAAAACGTAAACCAAGCTAATAATTTTTTGATGTAAGAAAGTCAAATACTCCCCTTTTACCTCCATTCTTGCGCCTTTTGTTCATGTTTTAGTGGGGCACAGAAACGTGTTGGTTTTTTTCCCCTTTTTTGAATTGTTAGGAAAAAAATTTTCCTTGGCAAAATACTTTAACAATAACTTTATTAAAGAAAGGGTTGGCATTCCCTACAACCAAAGCGTTTTTGGAAAAAAAACTAAAAAATTCAAAATAAGGTTTAAATATTTTTTGTTTAAATATAATTCTTTGGGAGGAATTTATATTTTGGGTTAAAAACTTAAAAAAAAAATAAAGGAATTTGCTAAAAAAATTTAAAGCATCGAAGGCCCTTTTTCATTGTAAATTGGAAATCAGATTTTGGGTAAATTTTTCCCAAAACCAGAAAATTTAAAAAAACCCAAAAAAAAAAAAACATCTAAAAAGTTTCGTTTTTTTGGGATATTGAGATTCAAAGTGTTTTTTTTTTTTGTTTTTTTTTGGAAACATAAATTTTTGCTTTGAAATTTCAAATTAATTTTTTAAATCAATTCATTATTTAAAAAATTCAGAAACAAATGGTGATTCAAACTTCTGACTTTATCGACATGGCATAGGCTTACAATTCCTGTCCATTGTATAAATCAGGGGCCGCATTTTTCCCCGATTTATGCGTGCTTTTTGTTTATGCCCAGAAAACTTTCTTTTAAATTTTTTTAAACCTTTTTTTTATTTTTTTTTTTTTTTGTTTTTGTTTTAAAGGAGGGCTTTATCATCACTCTTCATCTGCCCACTTAAAATTTTTTTAGGCTTTCCCCCTTTTGGGAAACCCCTTATGTTAAATTTTTTAGAATTCCCCAAAGCCCTTTAAAAAAATTGGGGTCCTATTTGGTTTAGGAAGGGGATTAAATTGGGTTTAAACTCAATTAGTAAAAATTTTCCCCTTTTCTACTATTTGCAGTTTAAAATTCACAAGTCCTCCCTATTAATTTTGCGGCCAAAACTTTATTCAAAAAACGCCTCATGGTTTTATTAAAACCCGTTTCATCCCCCACATCAGGAGGGAAACCCGGGATACACCATCCTTTATTTCATTAATACTCTTTAAAATTTACCCTTTAAATTTAATTGGGGCATTTAAGACCCAAAAATAATAGTTTTTAGTCTAAAAAAAACCCAAATTTTGACACCCGAAAAAAAATAAAATTACCGGTTTTTAAAAAAGGTTTTAATATTATAGTAAAAAAAAGGGAAAAGGGGAAGATAAAGTAAAACCAATTAATAATTATTTTATCATTTATTTTAAAACCCCCATTAACCCCCTTTTTTTCTTCCCCTTTAACCTTTTTAAACTATCTACCCTTTTTTACCCCCCCTTTTTCCCTTAAAATCTCCAAATTTTTCCATTTTTAACCCATATAGGGCCCTTTTTTAACTTTTTGGGTTTTTCCCAGGGACGCCCGGGACATAAATAAGCTGGCCCCTTTTTTATTTAATATCCCCTTAATTCTGGTTTGGGCATAAAATTAAATCAAAAGAGGAAAACCTTAATTTTAGATAAGGGGGGAACCCAAAAATTAAAAAACCTGCAAAAACAAACCCAAAAAGGCGAAAATATAACTAGCCCCCCCAATTTTGATATCCCCAAATTTGGTTGGGAAACTCCCGTTACTAATGGTTTTTAATTTTTTAAATTTTTTTCCCCCGGTTCGATTTACGTGTCCAAAGGTTCTTTTTTTAAATTTCCGGAAAGTAATTTTATTTAAAAAATTCCTCCCCAAAAAAAGGGATAAATAAAAACTTTGGGCTTTTTTGATTTTTTTTTTTTTTCAAAATCTCTTAATTAAAAACAATTTTTTTTTATCATATTTACTTTTCCCTAAAAACTTTAAAAGGTTTTCCCCATAGTTTTCATAAAAAATATTACCTTTTATTTTAAAGAATAATAAATAAATAAACACCCTGGGTTTTTTTCCCCCATGATCATCTCCATTGTGGGACGTTGGTTTTCCAATTTTAAAATAAAAGAAATTACAATTTAAATAAAATACACAAAAAACCAAATTAACCAAAGGGGGTACTTTAGGGAAAAAGGGCCCCCGTTTTTTATCCACCAAAACAAAATATCCCGTTTCCCGCATCCTGGGGGGTCAGGGGGCATGGAAAAACACAACTTTTAAAAAAAAAAATGGTGGTGTTTTGGTCGTTTGGCCCAAAAATCCAGCCATTTTTAAAAAAGGGGGATCCCGGCCTGACCAAAATTACTAGCAAAACTAAATGGAAATTGGGGTTTAAAAGAGGGAAAATTAACCCGTATTTAAAAAGGGTTTTTCCCCATGAACAATATACTGGGGTAACCCCGAACAAAAATTTTAACCAAAAAAGGGAAATTTCCCAAGGGGTACTTTTTTTTGATTCGAGATCCCTTTCGGCTAAAACCCCCTGTGATTTTTGTGGTTTGGGCAACTAAGGTTTAATGGGGTCAAAAACGAGCTTAAAACTTTAATTTGGGAAAAGAAGAAAAAAACCTTTCCCGGGTGTATGGCAAATTTTGTGAAAGAACTTTTAATAAGGAAAGGGAAAAATGGAGTGTATTTTGCCAAAAACAGAAAAAAGGGAACCGAAATTCGTGGATTTTCAAAAAAAAAAAAAATTTCCCCAAAAATATTTTTCTTGAGAAAAGATTTTGAGGGGTTTTTTTATAAAGGGCTTTTTTTGTAATAACAAAACAACAAGACTTAACTGAACAAGGGTTTTTTTAACATGAAAACCAAACCCGGGGTTTTTACTTCTTTTTTCCTCAAAAAGGTTTCTGGCGATCATATCAGAAATCTCCCGAAAATTTAAAATCTTGGGAAGAAAACCAATTTATCCGGTAAGTTTTAAAAAGGATTTTGTGACAGAATAAAACCCCCGAGGAGCTGGCCCCTAGCTTATTCCCCCTTCCCCCCCCCAAAACACCCCTGGGCATTCATTATAATACCGTAAAAAAACCCGGGGTTTAAAAAACAGGTTTCGTATATTCTGAAAAATTTTTATGGGAAAAAAAGTAAACATTTCTTGGGAAAACTTACTCCCAAAAAATTTCCCGAAAAAAATTTGTGAGAGAGAAAAAGGGATTTGGGTTTTTGTTTGCCAAAAAAACATAAAAGGGAAAAAATTTAACTCAAAAAAAATTGTCAAACCCCCCCTCCTTTCTGGGGATCAAATAAAGAACCCCAAACTTTTTTAAAATTTTTTAGAACATTTTCCCTTTTTTAAGTTTAATTGGGGTTTAAAATCATTATTTTGAGAAATTGAAGGCAACCCCTTCGTTTTTCTCAATTTTAAAAAACTTTGAATAAAAGAGTCAAATCAGACAACAGGGAAAAGCAAATGGCAAGGGTTTTCCTGCATGCTAAAGATATGTTTAACATGGAAACCCAAAAAAAAAATTTTTTTTTATTTGCACAGTAATACTGAAGGGATTTGTATTGGCAATCCCCCCTTTTTTCCAAAATTCTCAAAAATTTTAGACTTCAAAAATATGGATTTTTTCCCTTAAGAAACTGGGAATCTTTAAAGGGGTAGGCATTAATTTCCCTGTTTGAAAAATAAGGGGAAAAAGATAAAAGCTGTACCCAAAAAGTAGGATGGGTTTTAGGGGGGGTTCCCAAAACACCGGGGTAGTGGGGTGAGGGTTTTTTTATGGGCCCGGGTTATTTGCTACCATAGGGTTTTCAGGAACAGAAAGGGGGGGTGAGGGTGGGTTGGGGGAAGTTTTTAGGCAAAAAGGGGGAGATGAACCCCCGATTACCCAAAAGAGACGGTTTTGGGCCCAGGGGGGAAAGGGTTTGGGAAACATTGGCTCCAAAATACAAGGACACGTTTTGGGGGGGGGGGGGGTATTTGGGGGGGGTTTTTTTCTAATTACGGCTTAGAACACACCAAAAAGGAATTTTTTTAGGGCAGAGGGAGGTGAGGTGAAGGGGGTTTGGGAAAAAGTCCTCTCCCTCGCTCCTCAACTGGGGAAAGGGAAATTCAGTTTCAGGACGGGGAAAAACATCATAGCCCCCCTCGCCTCTTTTCCCCCCTTCCACGCAGGGAAAAACAGGGAACATTTAGGGGGGGGGGAAGTGTAAAACCCCTCCCTCCCTTCCTTGAAGTATGTTTGGGGTTCCTCCCCCTCTCTCCCCCGCTTTCCCCATAATTGGGGAAGGGGAAACCCGGGGGGAAAAAACTAATTTCTCCAAAACATATCGGAAGATGAAAATTTTTTGTTTTTCTATCCTCCCCCCAAAAACCAAGCAAAAGAGACTCCCCTTCCAGGAAAAAATTTACCCCACAAACTTTTTTCGGATGGAATTGGAAATGTGTTTGTTTTTTCCCTCCTCCCCCCCAAAACAAATGGAAACTCCACTTCCAGGAAGAACCCATTTTTTCTCACCGGGGACAAAAAAATTTTTTTCAAAAACATACCCATGAGAGTGTTTGGGGTTTTTTTCCCTTTCCCCTTTTTTTCCAAAGCAAATGGAAACTCCATCCCCTCTCCAAGCAAAATTTATCTCCCCTTCCAGGGAAGAAATTTTTTAACTCAAGAAACTTTTTCGGATGATGATGCGTTTGTTTTTTTCCATCCTTCCCTTTATAAAAACAAAAGAACTCCATCCCCTTCCCGGGAAAAACAAAATTTACTCATATACATATCCCAAAAATTAATGTGTTTTTTTTCCCATTTTCCTTTCCCCCCAAGCAAAAATTTAAATCCACTTCCAAGGGAAAATGATTTTTAAATCAGAACATTTGCGAATAAAACTTTTTCCGGGAAATGTAATGTGGTTTTTTTTTTCCATCCCCCCCTCCCAAAACAAATGAGGCTTTTCCGTTCCAGGAAGAAAAAAGAATTTAAAATCACGGGGAAAAATTCGAAGATGATGTGGGGTTGTTTTTTCCCCTCCTCCCCCCAAGGCAAATGAGACTCCACTTCCAGGGAAAAATTTATTTTTCTTCCCCGAAACAATCGGGAAATGATTTGTTTGTTTTTTTTTCCCTCCTCCCTTCCCCCAAAAACAAAAGAGGCTCCGCTTCCCCGGGGAAAACAATTTTTTCTTTGCGGAACAAAATCGGAAAGATAAAGTGTTTTTTTTTTCCACCCTTCCCTCCCCTCCCAAACAAATTTCGATTTTACCAAAAGAGATCCCCGTTTCGAATCCCGATCGGGGTGAACCCGTGGGTTTGGGTTTTTTCCCCACTCCCGCCCACAAAATGCGGCCTCCCTAAAATTTCCAATTTCCCTTAGCGTAGGAGAGATTTAGGGGAATGAGTGTTTTTTTTTTTCCAAATCTCAATTCTATTCCCGGAACATTCTACGTCCATGTTTACCTTTAAAAAAGGGGGGGGGGGGGGAAATCGGAGGGTTCGAATCTCGGCCAAGGGGGAACTGAGGGTTGGTTTTTATCCTACCTCCCAAAAAGTTTTTCCCGGGAAGGGGGAATCGAGGGTCGAAAATTTTTCCCGAGTTTTCTGAGGGGTTCCACTCTCCAAAAGTGGCTTCCTAATCCATTAGCGTAGGGGGGAAAACGAGGTTCCCAATCTTGGGAGGGGGAACCCGCAGGGTTGGTTTTTCTTTCCCTCCCCAAGGGAAATTTTAAGGGTTCCTAAAACCATTTTTGCTTTGGGGGTACAGGGTTTGAAAAACTTGGCAGGGAAAATGGGGGGTTGGGTTTTCCCAAATCTTTTCCCCCCAAGCCCAAAGTAGGTTCCAAAACCCTTAGCTAGGGGGGGGTATCGAGGTTTGAATCCCGGGCGTGTGGAAATGGAAGGGGTTTTCCACCCCCTTACCAAATGCAAAACTCCATGATGTGTTTTTTTTTTTCACCAAACCCCCCCCCTCCAAGGGAAATGAGGTTTAAAATTTCATACGGGTATGAAGGGGTTTGTTTTTTTCCATCCTCTCCCAAGCAAATGCAGGGCCACCTTCCCCAAGGGAAAACAAATTTTTTTACGCCTTTCATTCGGATACTGAGGTTTGAAAACCCCGGGAGGGTGAACTGAGGGTCGGTTTTTCCACTCCCCCCAAGGGGGAAATGTAGGTTCCCATCCCCCCCAAACCCCCAAAAAACATTATTCCGGGGAAAACAAAACCTAAAAAAAACGAAGAGATTGAGGGTCCCAATCTTTGGCAGGATGAACGAGGGGGCGGGTTTTTCCCTCCCTTTCCCCCCAAGCAAAAATTTGGTTTCCCCTAGGGAGAATTTTGGGGGTTTGAATCTTGGCCTGGGGAAACTGAGGGTTGGGGTTTTTTCCCCTTCCCCCAACCTCCAAGCAAAAATAGGGTTTCCCCCCCTCCAATTCTTAAAAAAAATTTTTCAAGAAAATTTAAAAACCCAAAAAAACGATAAATTGAGGATTTGAAAACTTGGCAGGGTTAACTGAGGGTCGGTTTTTTCCCCCTCCCCCCAAATGCAGTTTTAATGATGTGGGTTGATTTTTTCCTTTTTAAACCTTCCCCCCAACAAATGGGGGTTCACTTTTAGAAAGATTTTACATGCCCCAACAAATCGGGAAAATACTTTTTTTTTTTCCCTCCCCTCCAAGCCAATGAGAGTTTCCCGAACGACAAAAACGGGAAATCACAACAATCGGAAAAATGAAAATTTTTTGTTTTTTTTCCCCTCCCCCCGTTCGGCTAAACGTTTTCAAAAACGGAAAATGTATTTTTAGTACAAAGACGGGGACACCCACAAATTTCCCGGGGGCCCCCTTAAAAACATAAAGTCGGGGTACCCCATGATGGTTTCAATAGCATCCCCCGGAAATGATTGGGTAAAAATTTCCCCCCCCTCCTCATAAGTAAATATGATGTAATAAAAAAAGGGATTGGGAAAATTTTTTTGACCGAGCCGAAAAATTTTTTTCTTTTCCCTCGTTAAATTATCCCGAAAACTTTTAAATATTCCCCAAATCAAATTCGAAACCCGTTTCCCTTTGTCTAGTTTTCTTTAGAGGGAGCCCCTTTAAAAGATGAAAGATGTAATAAAATTTTAAAAAAAATTGGGGTTAGGGAAAACATTTTTTTACTTAAATATAAAAAACCCGAGCGAAAGGTTTTTCCCCCTCAATTTTAAATTTTCCAAGCTTTAAAAACGTTTGATCAATTTGAACCCCGCTTACCGTTAGTCTAGGGTTTTCTGTGAGAGTAGGGTTCCTTTTTAAAACCCTGGGGGTAGCAAACAGGACGCTTTTTTTGAAATTTTGGGGAAAAGTTTAAACACTTTCCAAATTTTTTTTTTTCCTCTCCCCCAAGGGGGGGAGGTTCGTATACTTAAACCCCCGCTAAACCCGTTTTTTTTTTTGAATGATTGGGCCAAAAGGGAAGGGTCGGGGGTGAAGGAGGGGGCTCGACGGGCAAACTCGCGAGCTGACCCCAATATGGATTAAATCCCTAAACACCAAATTTAATCGATTTTTTTTTTTCAAAAAAAACCCTCCAAAAACCCCCTTAAATTTTTTAAAAATTTTATACCCCGGGAAACTTCATTTACCTTTTTCCCAAACCCATTTTAAAAAAAAAAAAATGTACATTTAAATGAAACAATTCAAAATTAAACGTTTAAAAATTTGCAATTACATTGAAATTGGCGGTCCAAAAAAATTTAAAAGGGAAAATTTTTTTAATTGTACATCAAATTTCTTACAAAAATATTTAAAGAAAAAAGTTAAAACAATTGACAGATCAACCCCGCTTTAAAAGGTTGAAAATTTTTAAAAAAAATATTCACATTGACAACCTAAAAAATTGAAAATGGGGAACAAGTTTGTCGATCTTTCAAAACTTTTAGCTAACCTAACACGGAAAAAAGTTATAATTTTTAAAACAATTTTTTCCCGGAATAAAAAATTTTGCCTTTTAAAAAAAACATTTTTTACAAAAAACCATTGGGTTCAGGAAAAATTCATAGCAAAAAAGTTATATAAAATTTTACAATCACAAGTTTGTTAAACCTTTCAAAAATATATTCAAAGTTGACAAAACCCACAATTGACATATGACAAAACTTTTTCGAAACTTCCCCAAAAATTAAACTTAAAACCAAAAACGGAACAAGTTATTTAAATTAAATTAAAAAAATTTTTTCCTGGAAAAAACAAATTACTCTTTTAAAAAAACATTGGTACATCACTTTGGGTTCAGGGGAAAAATTCAGGGAAACAGTTAATACAATTTACATGATCACAAGCTTTGTTGACCCTTTTCAAAAAAAAATTTTTCACGTTTACCCAAACCCACAATTGACATGAAAAGAACAACTTTTTCTGATGTTTTAAAAAATTTAGCTAAAAAAAAACAAAAAAACAAAATTAAAAAATTATTAAAAACATTTTTCCCCGGGGAAAACAAATTAGCTTTTTTTTAAAAAAAAAAAAATTGTACATCACTTTTTTCAGGAAAATAACTCCCGCAAACAGTTATATAAATTTACCCTGACACAAAAAATTTTTTGATCTTTCAAAAATAAAATTCCCCGGGTTTGGGAAAACCCCCAATTGTTACGAAAGGCAAGCGTTGGGATCTTTTTAAAAATATTCACGTTACAAATTATTTAAAAATTGACACCCATCACAAGCTTTTTTGATCCCCTTTCAAAAATATATTCCACGTTGGAAAAAACCCTATTCAACCCGTTTTACAATTGACATGAAGACAAAAACTTTTCGGGTCTTAAAAACTTTTGGGTAACCTAACACGGAAAAAAGTTTTTTAAATTTTTAAATCATTTTCCTGGAATACAAATTAGCTCTTTAAAAAAAACATTGTACATCAATTGGTTCAAAAAAAAATATTTCCCGCAAAAAAAGTAAGGGGTTTCCTTTTTAAAACAGATTTAGCTCTTTCAAAAATTTACCAATCGGCAAAAATTTCCTGACCCAAAATTTTTGACAGTTAAAAAGTTTAAATTTCTGTTATAAATCAAAAAGCTTTGGTTTAAACTTTCAAAAATATATTCACGTTTCCAACCTATCCCAAAAATTTAACCCAAATTGGGAATGATCTTTTCCAAAAAAAAATATTCACCCTTAAAAACCCCGCCCAAATTGGGGTTTCAAAGGGGGGGAAAGGGTTTGTTTATCTTTCAAAAAAAAATATTCGCGTTGGGGCAAAACCGAACAATTGGTCATTTTTCAAAAAAAAGGCTTTTTGTCCCAAATAAACCTTTGCTAAACCCCAAAAAACAAAAACCAAAAAAGGTTTTTTACAATTTTTTAAAAACAAAATCAAATGAATTGTTTGTTTTTTTTCTTTTTTAAAAAATAATTTTTCAAAGTTGAACCCAAAAAACCCAAAAGAATTTGAAAAAAATTTTCAGCAAATTTTTCTTATCTTTCAAAAAAAATAATTCACAAATTGGCAACCCAACCCAAATTTATTAAAAAGGGGTGGCAAGGGGTTTGTTGATCTTTTCAATAAATATAAATTTCTTCATCCCAAGTTTAAAATTAAAAAAATACAACGGGGCCCCAACCTTTTTTGTCTTTCTAAATATTAAAAAAAAACTTTTTTGAAAACAAATTAAAAAAAATTTGGAAAAAACGATCACAAGCTTTGTTGAAACTTTTAAAAATATATTTACGTTGCCTCCTACAACAAAATTATACAATCGTCATGGGTTTAATATTTAATTTAACAAAAAAGTTTTTTTTTAGATGAAAAATTAATTCTGCGGTTTTTACCCTCCCTCACCTAGTCCACCGTAAAAGCCCTTTCTTTTTCAACTTAAACCCATTGTTATTATTGGGACATTTTCCGCGCGCATGAGTAGGAAAAGTAAACCGGAATGTTGGACACCCTTTTCCACCTTGTCTTTTTTTTTGTTTTCTCAGAAAAGGACAACCCGAGTTCCCACTTAACCACGAAAGTTTAAACTTATTCTTCGGCAATGATACTTTGTAACCCCCCCTTTTTCAAACTTCCCCAGCACCCCTTTAAAAAGTGATTGTCACCGGGGGTTTTTGGACCGCTCCCCTTTAAAAAAAAAAAAAGATAGGAACCGGAAAAATTCGAATTTCGTACTCCCCCTCCGTACCAAGATAACCCATGATAATAAAATTAGTTAAATAACTTACCTTTTTTTCAAGCTTGAAGTCAAAGAGGTTTTCAATTTTTGAAGGGGGAAGGAAAATTGTAGTTGATTCCCCTCGGGAAAGGGTTCGAAAAAGTAAAACACTCAAATCTTTTAAATATAAAAAACCGGAAAACTTTCCTTTACTCGAGTAATCCTTTCATACAAACAACAGGTGGGAACCACCTTAAAGTTTTTCAGAGATATTTTTCCCCCTAAAAAAAGTAAAATAACTAAGATCTCATCTAGGAAAAACTTACTTCTATAAAAAGGGAGTCAACCCTGTGCTTTTTTTGGGAAAGTTCAAAAGTTCCCCATACCAGATGTGAACCATAAAATTTCCCGGGTACGGGGGTTTCCCGAGGGAAGGGAGGGGGGGAAAAATCGCCCAGGGGGGAAAGTTTGACCCCTTAACCCCCTTTAACCGTGTATCCCTCCAACCTTGTACTTGCCCTGCGGCTAAACTGGACCCCGGATAAACTCACGAGTGACCGGGGTACCCCTTGGCCAAAAACCCTTTCCCAAAAGCACTCAGGACCGGCCAAAAACCAGGGGGAGCTCACCAAAGCACGGTCCCCGAGCGGGGCTCATGATCGAAATCTGAAATGGAAAAATTTGGGTTTTAGAGACGAAAAGTGGAATTTTTTATAAATGGGAACAAGGGTGAAATTTTTGAGAGCCCCCCAATACCCCAAGTTTTTATTCCCTTTAACATACTTCTTAGATATCAGACTCCAAAAATCGGGAGGGTTTGGGAGAAAAAAACCCTACATTTCCCCTCTCAAATCGAACCCTTAAGATTTTCCCCCACTTTCCGGAAAAAGGGTTCCCCTTCCATGGCAAGTTTCCCCTCCCCCCGTAAAGCTCCTTCTAGGGAAAATAAATGTATTCCGGCCTGCCCACCTTTTTGTTGGGGGGCATAAAAATTTTGAGAAATTACTTCAATTAAAAAACCCCCAAATTGTATAAGTAGATTTATGGGTTCTAGCGTGGGAGATCAGGGTATGGATAAGGGAGATTCCACCGGTTTAAACCCGCTATGTAGATCGTTTATAACCTATAGTAGAATTTCAATGTCCTTTGATAAATTTTTTAAAACATCGAAAGTTCTGGGGTATAAAATTTAATGTTCACATCAAGTTGGTGAAAAAATCAAAAAGTAATGGTTTTAAAAAAGGATCAGGGGTCTTATAAAATAGATCATCAAAAATCTGGTATAGAAGGAAAAATGTGTTTTTTTATAAATAATTCAGGTTTGGTATGTAGAAACATCTGTTTTCTGGGGATTTGTAGGGTTCAAAATTTTTCTGGTAATTAAATAATCAGATTTCTGGGATATAATCCCCCTGTTTTGGTTGGGGGTAATCGAGTGGGCCCAAAGTGATAGATCATTGAAGTCTAGTTTTTCAGTAGATCAAAAACGTCTGGGGCGGTAACATTTGGGGTGTCTTGGGACGATAGATCAGTTTGCCCGGGATATAGATCAAACAAGTAACGGTATTTAAGGGGAGAATTTATTTTGGGCTGGGGAAAATAGAAATTAAAAGTCTAAAGGGAAATAGATCATCATTTTCTGGGGCGGTAGATCATTTTATGTCTAGAGCGGGAGATCAGGTGTCCTTGGGTGTAAAACAGGTGCCCGTTACTAGATTTTAGGTGTCTTTTTAAAGTAAAATCATCATATCTGGGGATAGTAATCAGGGGTCTGGGGAAAGTAAAATTAATCAAAATTTGCCTGGTATATAAAATCCATTTCAAATATTTAAATCAGGGTTTCCTGAAAATAGTAAATTTAACAAATCCCGGTATAAAATAAAATTGGAATGTCGGGGATAAATAGATCATCAGTACCCGGTTTTTGAATCAGTTGTCAGATATAGTAGATTAAAAAGGCGTCCCGGTATAGTAGAATCATCAGTAACGGTATAAATAGAATTCAAGGGGGGTCTGGAAAAGTAGCTCATCCAGTTGTCCGGGATAGTTTGAAAACAGTTTTTCTGGTATAAAATAAAAAATTAATGTCCCTTTTTAGCTAATCATTTTACGGGCTGGGATTTGTAAATCAGTTGCAGGGTTAATTTTTAAATCTGTTGGGTTTTGGTAAAGTAGATCATCAAGGGGTCTGTTTTAGTAGATCACTCATAACTGGAAAGTATATAAAGGGTTTGGGATAAATTAAAAAAAATTTTACAGTTTTTTCCCAATTATAGAAACAGGCCCCCCTGGGGCCCGGGTAGATAAATTCTGGTATAAGGTTTGATCATCAATCTGGGTTTTTAAAAAAATCATTTTGCCTTTGGGATAATAGATCAGGTGTCCTTTGGGATAGTAGATCATAAAATATCTGGTATAGTAATCAAAAATGCCTGGTATAAATAGATCAGGTATCTTTGGTATGGTAGATTTAGGTGTCCCGATATATAGATTTATTTTCTGATAAAAGTAGATCCCTCATATCGGGTTAATGTCAATCAAATTTTCTGGTAAAACTAGATTATAGTATCATAATTTAGATCATCAAAATCTGGTATGGAACATCAGTTTTCTTGGGGAAAAAGGAGAAACAGGGGACGGTGTAGTAGATCAAACAGTATCTGGTATAGTAAACAGTTTCAAAATATAGAAACATCAAAATTGTCTGATAGTAACTTTTTATATCTGGTTTTAAAGATTTAGAAAGTCTGTATAAAAAAATCAACAGTATCTGGGAATGAAACATTGGGCTGGTAAAGGTTTGATCATTTATTCTGGTAATAGAAACATTCAACTTGGGGGTTTTAAAAAAAGAATTTTTCTGTATCTGTTTATATAGATTTTATCAGTATCTGGGAAGGTAATAACCCGGTGTCTGGGGCGGTAGACTCCCTATCCCGGTATAATTTGATCGGGGTCCGGGGTTAAAAGTAGATTATTTTGTTGCCTGAATATAGATCCGTTGTCAAAATAAAAATTTTGAATTTTAGTTAAACCCGATTTTAGTTCATTTAAGTAACTGGGTTTAATAGTAAAAAATTAGGGGTCAGGGGCGGGTAGATCATTAAACCCAAGCGCAATTTAGGTGCTGGCATATTTTATTTAGGTGTCTGAATAGTAATCACAAAACTGGTATAGTTAAAAATCAGGGATCTGGTATAGTAAATGAACAGTAACCCGGTATATAGATCCAATTTTCTGGTATATTTAAGGGTCATCCCTTTTTTCTGGTACAGGGGAAAACAAAAGGTCTTGTTAGTTAAAACAGGTTCCCGGGTTTTTTTAAATCATCTGTATTTCCCGGGATAGGGAGATCATTTTCCGGTATAAGGGAAAAATCAAATCATATCTGGTATAGGGAGGGTCAGAAGTCTGGGGATATAATCATCCCTTTTCCTGTATTGTTTTGAATTTTCCCGGTATATAGATATTTATATCCAGTATAAATTGACATTTAATACGGGATAAAAATTAAAAAAATCATTAAGGGATCTGGCATAGTAATTAAACAGGTTTACCCGGGTAGTTTAAACATCAGTATCCTTTTGGTTTTTATTAAAACAGGTTTCAATATAGTAGAAAAACATTTAGTTGTCTGGATAGTAGAAAACCCTCAGTATCCCGGTATAGTAGGACAATTTCTGGTATAAAAAATCAGTTGTCTGTATATAAATTACCGTAAACCCGGGATAAATAATCAGGTGAATTTGGTTTAGTAGAAACATCAGTATCTTGGTAAATTTTGATCATGTCCCGGGTTTTTAATCATCAGTTTCTGGTATAGTGATTTATTTTTCCCCGGGTTTGTTTTTGATTCAGAAAGGGCCAAAAGGGATAAGCAGGAAACAACAAACGTCGGAATAGTAAAACATCATTTTTTATAATAAAGATCAAAACAGTTATCTGTTTTTTATAGATTTCCCTGTTTTGGGTTTTTTAATCATCAATATCTGGGATAAATAGATCATTGTCGGGGATAAATAAAAATCATAACGTTGTATTAGTAGGAAAACATCAAGGGTTTTTGGTAAGTAAAAGGAATTTAGTTGTCAAATATAGTAAATCAATTTTTTCTGGGTACACAACTTTTTAATCTTTCAAAAATAAAAATTTACTTAAAAAGCTTAAATGGTTTGGTTTGGGGACGGAAATCAGAACCCGGAAATCAAGAAATTTAAAGGTTGAGGGTTTTACCCTCCGTTTCTGGGCCCCATTCTCCTCTTCCCCCCGTTTTCCCACCGGGGGTGCGTTTAACTTTCCTTTTGGTCGGTGGGAAGAGCCCAAACCCCTCCCTTCCCTACAACCCCCAACTCCCACTCCGTAAGAAGCAGGGGAAATTTGGGGGAAAAGGGGGGGGTCTTTTCCCCAATTGGAGAAGGAAGCCCTCAGTTTACCTTTATTTTAAAAGATTCCCGGGCCTGACCCCTCCTAATTTTATACCAAAAACATACAAATTTTGTACATCAAAATGGGGGCATAATGAAAAGTAAATAATTTTACTCTAAAGAAAAGGGGGAAAACCCCCATTTGGGGACTGGAAACCCTCGTTCACCCACCGGGATTTCGAACCCCGATCTCCCCTACGGGAAACCCCCCATTTGGAAAAGCGAAAAACCCCAAACCCCCATTCACTATTCCCAAGATTTGAACCACGATCTCCCAAACGGGGGAACCACATTTTCTTTGGGGGGAGAGTGGAAAACCCCCCCAGTTCACCCTGCCAAGATTCGAAACCTAATCTCATCCCATTCCCTTTTTTTGGGTTTTGAAAAACCCCCAATAAATTTTTTAAAAATTTGGGGTGGGAACCTCCCTTTTCTTGGAGGAGAGCGGAAAAAAACCCAACCCCCAAGTTTTACCAGGGGCCAAAAATTCGAACCACGATCCCCCCTAGGGGGAAACCTACATTTTGCTTGGGAGGGAGGGGTGGAAAACCGAAAACCCCCCCTTCACCCTTTCCAAAGGGTTCGAATCCTCAATCTCACGTTTTTTTTATGTTTTTAATTTTCCCGGAAAAAAATTTTTAAGAATTGGGGGGGAGAACCTAATTTGCTTGGAGGAGAAGGGGTAAAAAAACCCAAACCCTCATGAACCTTTGGGCCAAGATTTGAACCACCATCCCCAAATACGGGAAAATACATTTTGCTTGGGGGGAGAGTGGGAAAAATGAAACCCCAGTTCACCCTGCCAAAATTCCCAAACCCCCGGATCCCGAAATTTTACGTGATAAAATCGTTCTTCCTGGAAGGAGGACCTGCATTTGCTTGGGGGAAGGAAAGGGAAAAAACAAACCAAATCATCCCCTCCGAATGTAAGTAATTCCTCATTTTTCTTGGAGGGAAAAGGGTGAAAAAACAAACACATCACGAACCTGCTTTTGGAGAGTGGAAGGGCCCCTTCAATTTTACCCAACTCGGGGGTTCGAACCCGATCTCCCCCCCCCTTTCGCTAATGGAAATTGGGGAAACCTAACCCTTTGCTTGGAGGGAGGGGTGGAAAACCAACCCGCAGTTCACCCTCCCAAAATTTTGAACCTTTGATCTCCCCTACGCTAATGGATTAAGGGGAACCCCACATTTCTTGGAGGGAAAAGTGGAAAACCAACCTTTCAGTTCACCCTGCCAAAAATTCGAACCCCGATCTCCCCCCCACTAAAAAGGAAATTTGGAAACCAAATTGGGAGTGGGAACCCCTCACTCCCCTCTGGGCCAAAATTCGAAACCTCGATCTCCTCTGCGGGAACTACATAGGGAGATTAAGAAAAAAAAAACCCTTTTAGTTCACCCCGGGCGAATCGAACCCCCCGTCTCCTCGTTTTTTCGAGTAAACAAGAAAATGGAAAAAGTACCGTATTAAGGGGAGAGGGAAAAACCAACCCCTCATTTATTTACCTCAATCCCCTCCTACGCTAATGGAAAAAAGGAAAATTTGGGGGGCCCATTTGGGTCGGACGGAAAAGTGGAAAAAAAAAACCAACCCCCCAAATTTACCCCGATCGGGTTTTCGAAAACCAAACCCTCTTGTAAAATCGCATTTGCTTTTTAAGGAGGATGGAAAAACAAACACATCATCTTCCGGATTTTCCGCGAAAAAAAATCGGGTTCTTCCGGAAAACGGAGCCTTTATTTGCTTGGGGGGGAATTTGGGAAAAAAACCCCAAAAAACATCATTTTCCCCATATTTTCGGGGATAAATCATTCTTCCTGAAGTGGAGCTCATTTTTTCTTGGTGGAGGATGGAAAAAAACCCCATCATCTACCGATAAAGTTTCGTGAGGGAAAATCGTTTTTTTCCTGGAAGCGGAGCCTCATTTGCCTTTTTAGGGGGGAGGGAAAAAAAAACACACAAACCTTTTCGAAAAAATTTTATTCGCGAATTTAAACATAGTAAAAAACATTCTTCCCGGAAGTTTTTGTCTCATTTGCTTGGAAAAAGGGGGGAGGAAAAACAAACCCCAATCATCATCCCTTCATATTATCATGAGAAAAATCCCTTTTTTCCTGGAAGTGGAGTCCTTTGGTTTGGGGGGAGGGGGGAGCCTCATTTGGCTTTTTGGGGGGAGGGATGGAAAAAAAAAAACACATCATCGGACAAAAAAATTTTTTTTTCGCGAAATTGGGATCAAAGGGGGTAAAATCATTCTTCCTGAAGTGGAGTCGCAAAACTTGGGTTGGGGGGACAAAGGAAAAAAACAAACACATCATCTTTTCGAATGTTAAACATGAGTTTAAAAACGTTCTTCCCGGAAGGGTCTCCTAAATTGGGTTGGAAGGGGGATGGACCTCATTTTCTTGGAGAGGGGAGGAAACAAACAAAACCCCCTCCTCATCCGATTAAGTTTTGAAAAAAAGTATTGTACCGTGAGAAAATCCTTCTTCCCTGGGAAAAGGGGGGTCTCCAAATTTTTTTTAGGGGGGATGGGGAAAAAAAACACTCAAAACATCCGAAAAAAGTTTTGTGAGTAAAAATAAAATTTTTCCTGGAAAAGGGAGTCTCTTTTGGCTTGGAAGGGGGGGGTGGGGAAAAAAAAACCCCATCAATCTTCCATATGTTTTTAAAAAAGTTGCTGCCCCCCCATATTTCCTACCTATAAGGGGTGAAGGGGGGGAACCCCAACAATTTTAAGGAAAGGGGGAAGGGGTACACTTCCCCACCCTCCCCCTGTCCCAGTATTCCCGCTGGGGAAAAGGGAAAAGGGGGGAGGGGGGCCAAAATGTCCTTTCCCGTCCTGAAAATTTAATTTCCCTCCCAAAAGAGCGAGAAACAGGAAAACATTTCCACCCCCCTTTTACCCTCCACCCCTGGCCCCCCTGCCCCCCAAAATCCTATGTGTGTTTTAAAACCGTCCAAAAAAAAAAAAACCCTCCCACCTAACCCCCCACCCCCCCAAAATGGGTCCTTTTATTTTGGGGCCAATGAAAACAACCCATTCCCCTCGGGCCCCCGGGCTTTCCTTTTGGTGACTCAGGATCAAACATCCCTTTATCTGCCTCACAAAATCCTCCAAACCTCCCACCCTCAACCCCCCCCTTTTGTCCTTTAAAAACCTATGGGAAACTATAAAACGCCCATAAGAAAAAACCACCTCCCCCAAATTCCGGTGTCCTGAAACCCCAAAAACCATCCTACTTACCTTGAGATGATTCCATCATTACATGATCAGATGTAGCTTCATCATTTGCCATGAAAAGGAAAACAAAACTGCCGGGAAAGTCTGGAAACTATTCTCTGAAGCAAAGGGAAAAGCCTTCCAAGCTATATCACTACAAAAAGAGTTTATTTATGATGAGACCTTTCAAGTTTGGTGAATTTTACTGGTTTGCTTTTTTCCCCAGTTGGAGAAGACTTTCAGTCAATCATGTTAGAAAGCTTATCTTTATTTCAAAAGTCACGGTCTATTAAGTTTGTCCCCCCCTAGAAAGGCAATAAGGCAGCATTGTCTACGTGTAGCATACCAAGCAGGACAAGTTGGTGTGTGTTTGATCAGTGATGGACAACATTCCTGACCAGAAGGATGTGCTGGACCAGAGTGAAGGGGAGTGGGCACCAATTGGTCTTCACTGTCCTCTATTTTTTGGGCAGCTTGTAGAGAATTGGTTAAGTGTGGTTGCTCAGACTTTCGTACACGATGCCCCTAGGGTCACAGCCTGCTTGCAGTGTCCCTTGGATCGCATAGAGAAAAATGAATTATATCTTTAATTAATCTCGTGAGGCGAGTAGGTTTGATTTAATTCCCAAATAAATTTAAAGATAATTTTTAGGCTGCAAGAAAACGACCTTCAATTGGGTCCTTTTTAAAAAAAGAATAAAATTGGCATGGTAAAGATAAATATCGCAACAAGGGTATAGACTAAACACGTTCCCTTAGGTAAGTATTAGCTAATATGCCCTCGGGACTCCCTATTAAAAGTTATGACTACAATTATCGTTTAAACCCGCAAGGTTTCCTTTCAATAATAAATAATATACTGCGCGAACGTCATAGCCACAATATAGGGGAGCTACCCACTTCCACTGTGCAAAATAATTGCCCCATTCGGGGATTACGAAATAGCCCTGGTAGACTTGCTGGGTCACGATCAAACCTTTACAATGATGGTTCAGCAGTAAGGGCAGCCTCAAAAACAACCAAAAGTTACAGCTTTTTTTATTTTAAATAAACCCGGCAAACGCATCCCAAAAAACTATCAGTTCACAAAAGGGGTACAACCGGTAAATTAAAAGCATCAATTTTAAGCTTATCATAAAATTCAAATATAATATTTGTTTCACGCAATTTATTCCAAATGGCTGTATTTTTGAGGTAGGCTTCCCAGGAAAAATAATAACATTAAATCCTAGCTAACTAAACAAACAATGGGTTGGGGAGCCTAACTAGATTGTACTATTTTTTATGCTGACTAACTCAAATATAGTAATCAAAAGTTAATTCTTTAACTTAATCAAGTACCACGCTTTTTAGTAGAGCGAAATAATTTGACAAGGCTACGCACCATCAAATGGTTTGTTAAAACCCGTATTTGTCGGTGTAACAAAAAACTATTCCAAATGCACTTCTTTTCCTAATTCTGGCGGTAGGGGTCCCAAACGCAGGGGGTTTTGCACCCGAGTTTAAGGATCTGATGATGCATAAACCGGTGGCGGGGGTTTAAATCCCGCCATCCCATTATCAACTACCTAGACATCATAGCGCCCCCAAAGGGTGGCTGTGAGGTTGCTGTGATAAAGATGTAGAGAATCAAGAGTTAGTCAAAACCCGGGCTGCACCGACAATAAAAATTTATGTGTATTAACAAATTTTTCTCGTACCCCAAAAAAAACAAATCCCCGACTGGGGCCAATAAAAGGGGAGAGGGGGAAGGAGGGAGAGTAAGCCAACCACGTTCCCAAAAGACATTGCAGGAAGGGGAGGGCATGCGTGATGAGCCGAAAAAAAAAACATTGAAGATCGAACATTGCCTGCGTTTTTTTGGGAATTTTAGCACTCCGGTGTCAATTAATGAGGATTATTAGAGATAGCCTGGGGACTTAATCCCCGTATGGGTTGGCTATGGAAACTTCAAAACTGCAGCGTGTGGACACTTTGTTGGTTTTGAAAGTTACAAGTCACTCACTTGTGAGGCTAAGTACCCTTGTCGGCCAATGGAAAGATAAAATAATGCTTTTTATATTTTTTTTATCAACTATAAAGGAGATATTGTGGAAAAAAAAAAAAAGAAGTTAAGAATAAAAATTTGTGCGAAAATTAAAATTTTTCATAAATTTTTAAATTTTTGGAAAAACCTTAAGGTTATAGAAAAATATATAATGAAAAATTATTTTCTTTTTGGCAAGTGTTTTAAAAAAAAATTTTAAATCGCAATATTAGAAGTTGGGGGTTAAAATAAATTAAAACACTAAAATGGCCCCATTTGGTGTCCTTCAGGATTTTCAAGTGGCTCCTTTCTGAAAAGGTCTTTTTCACTCAAAATGACAGCAGAAAGTGGCATTTAAAATCAAAAAGTGCCTTTTTTGCTTTATTTGCCTGTACCGACGTACTATTCTGACACTTTATTTTTTTTTTTTATATCTTTTACTCCTCTTTTTAAATTTTTGCCTCTAATTATTTTTATTTGGTTTTTTTTTCCTTTTAACGGATTTGTTTTTTTTTTTTCCATTTTTTAATTTTTTAAAAATTCTTGCATTTTTAATCTTTCCCCCTTTTTTCCCTTTTTTGACTTATTAATTCTTTTAACCCGTTTTCAAAATTTTACCCTTTTTTAAACTATTTGATTCCCCAAATAGTTTTGCAGGGAAAAAATTATTTGTTAATTAGTTTACTGAATTTTACATATTTGTATATAAAGTCGATCGCAATTGTAACTTTTTTATAAACACGTTTATGACTCCTGATATTTAAAACATGAATTTTTTATTGGTTATTTTGCATATTTAGGATTTTTACAGTGTATCCCTTTTTTTGTGCTTTTCGGGGCTTTTTTTTTTGCTTTATCCTGTCGTGCTTTTTCTGTATTTTCATAATGTCAAATAAAAACTGTGACACACAAGGGGTATTTCTTAATGCACAAATTTTTTTTCCTTTAATAAAAGCATTTTTTTTTCTTGTAATATCTTTGTATGGCCATACATGAAAAAATGAACAAACCCGAATGTTTTCTGACAGAATTATACTAAATTTTAAAAAAAATTAAAAAGAAAAAGTGCATGTATTTTTTAACAATACAATCTTCGTATTGTACAATCACTACCCCCCAAACCTGATTCTACCGCTTAATCGCGTTAGCTAATCCCCTTTCCCTAAAAAACACCGCGTAACCTATAATAGTTTTTCATTTTTATACCCCAATGCAGCCCAACCATCACACACAAATAAAGTTTTAAATTATCCAAATTGTCTGTCTAAAAAATGAAAGTTCTTCAGTACCTCCGGATCTCCCAAACGAATACTAGAGACTACCAAATAAAGCGGCCCGGGGTTTGGATTGGACGATGCGAGTAAGTTCAAAGTTTAACCGGCCCCGAGAAAAAAAATTTAAAAGAACGGGCGTTCCCCAGGGTCAAGGGGACAATTCATTTCTGCCCTTTGTTGCCCCCGGAGGAAGATTATGGAACTTCACCCAGCAACGGCGGTTCCAACGGTTTCAAGAAAGATGAATTAAAAAAAATTCTTGTTTAATGCAATGGACGGCTGTGTCCAATCAGAAACCACGAAGAAAGAAAAACTACTGCATAATGACGTAATGCCTGTGTTTTCGTGACTGGCTTGAAAGTAAACTTTCCTTCCCTTGTTTTTTTTTCTAGGTTTAGAAGGATATATAAAAGAGTATGTAAATTGTTTTGAGATATGCATTTTTGAAATGGGGTATGGGGAGGGGGCCCGGGAGTTCCCACCCTTTGATTTTTTTAAACTCTTTATTAAAATAACTAGAACTGCGGTCATGAAGGAGGGGCCCGGGGTAACATTCGTTTGATTTAAATAAACTCTTTTTATTGCTTACTGTACTGGGGTATGGGGGTTGGCCGGGAGTAACATTGCATTTAATATTTTAAAAATTGTTTTGTAGGGTATTTTTTGGGGTTTGGGAAAGAAACCCATAATGTGATTTTCATGTTTTCGAGTCGACGCAATGGGGCAAAGGTCTGGCATTAGCTTATTTGTTACGCTTCTAATCTTATTTAAGGTCAAGTTGGATTGACCTCGTTGTAATAGTTAATGTTAATAGTCAACCTTGTAGATTTTTCCCTTTGATATATTTATGAACGTATAGGATAAATCTTATGTTTGGTTTAGGAGATAGACCTTTTTTATAAAATATAATTTGTTGTTTAAATAAATAAATAAATAAATATCAAATATGCAATTGTTTTGTGCAGTAACAGTTAAGGTTACGTTTCCTGTGTTAAGTAAACTGTTAGTTGGTAAACGCTATTTCTTGCGTTTAACTCTGTTGGTTTTTGCAATAAAAAGGCACTTTTGGTTTCACAATTATTAGAGTTTATTCAAAACTTTGGGTTTAGCGATAGGGAAGCGATACATTCATTTTTTTTTTTTAGTGCGTATGGTTGTTTACTTACAGTTGCCTTTTTAGGGATTTTGATTTAACCATTGTTGGGGTGCTGCGTTAGAAAAGGGGATGAGAGATAAAAATTAAAAGTTATCAAATAATATAAAAAGATGTAAAATACATCAACACTCTCCCTTATTTTATAACTTGTGTAAACTCCATTTTGTTACATAAAAATTTAAAATGAACTGAAAACAATGGTTTTGTAAAAATGTCCGCGAGCTGATTTTGAGTGTCAACTTTTAAAATGTTGATTTCTCCATCGGTGACCAATTCGCGAACAAAGAAGTGTCTGACCCGAATGTGTTTTGTTCTTCGATGAAACTCAGGATTTTGTGCAAGCCGGATGGCTGCTTCGTTGTCAACTTGCAGAGTAGGTGTCGACTTCAGATGGCCAAGTTCGCTCAGAAGCCGCTTGGTCCACAGCATCTCTCTCGCAGCTTCACTGGCAGCTACGATTTCAGCTTCGGTTGTGGATATGGCAACAAGAGGCTTGTCGCTGACTCATCCACGAAATAGGTGCCCCAGAGTACCGGCAGAGCACTCCTGAGGTAGAGCGTCCTGTAGTTAGGCAGCCACCATGATCTGCATCGCTGAAACAATCAAATACACCTTTTTCCAGGTTGGATTTGTAGATCAGTCCGTAGTCTGTCGTTCCTCTCAGTATACCGCAGAATCCTTTTTACTTTCTGAACATCACGGTTGGTTGGATTTTCGAGGTTTCTGGACACCACGCTGACAGCATATGCGATGTCTGGTCGTGTGCCGCACATCAAGAACATAAGTGCTCCAACAGCTTGTCTGTAGGGGAAGTCAGGATTTGGAGGACTTTCTTCTGCATCGTTGTCCTTGATAATTGGAGTAGATACAGTTTTGCAGTTGGTCATTTCAAATCTCTCGAGTATGGTCTCCGTGTAGTGTTTCTGGCTCACACTAATTGATCCGTCCTTTTCTCGGCTGATTTCCAATCCTAGAAAATAAGACGCCGGCATGGAGGTGATTTTGAACTCCTTTTTCAGATCGTTGATGAACTTCTGAAGTTCTTGTCATCTTCAGCTGCAATCAGTCCGTCGTCAACGTAAAGAACGAAAAACATCTTCTTCTGTCCTTTTTGTCTCACGAAACAGACAGGGATCCGCTTTACTTCGCTTGAAATCCCAAGCTGACGATGTAGTTGCTGAACTTTTTTTTTCCAGCATCGAGGAGCTTGCTTCAGTCCATATAAGCTTTTCTTCAGGCAGCAAACCCGGTTGGATCCATCACTATGTCCTTCAGGTTGCTGCATGTAGATGGTTTCCTGGAGGTCACCATAGAGGAATGCTTTTGGGAGACGTCAATTTGGCTAGTCTCATCTTTCGTTGGCAGCAACACTGAGTAAAGTTCTTATAGTTGATGTTCTTGCAACTGGACTGAAGGTTTGATCGTAGTCCACTCCTTTCCGCTGTGAAAAGCCTTTGATGACCAGTCTGGGCTTTGTATTTATCAATCGATCCATCGGCGTTGGGTTTTGATCCGGTAGACCCATTTATTCGAGATTGCTCTTTTTCCTGGGGGTAGATCAAACCAGTTCCCAAGTCTTGTTCTCTTCAAGAGCTTTCATCTCACGACTCATAGCTTCTTTCCAACGATCTTGCTGATCCGATCGCATGGCTTCTTTGTAGGATCCAGGTTCCTGAAGGGGCTAGAGAGAAGCATCACGAAGTCTGATATTTCTCTGGAGGTTTGAGCGACGAACGATTACGAAGGCGCTTGACGATGGCTTCTTCATCTGGACTTGGAGCACTATCTGGAACTTGTTCATCTAGACCTTCTTCTTCATCAACAGTACTCATATCCCAGAATTCATCATCATTTTCTTCGCTTTGCGTTTTGTCATCATCTTCTTGACTTTCTTCAGAAGTTGAATCCACTGGTTCAGCAGCAGAGTCGAGACTTTCCGGAAGATAGTTGTCGATTTTATGCTCTAGCACCTTTTCCTCGAAGATGACATCTCTTGATCTGATGAGTCTTCCTTCTCTTCACAGAAGATCCTGTAGCCGTCGTCTTTGTCGTATCACGATGAGAATTCCTTTGATTGCTTTTGGATCCATCTTCTTCCTTTGTTGTTTTGGAATGTGTGGATAGCAGGTAGATCCGATCACCCGAAGATGTTTCAGACCTGGTTTACTGCCATGCCACAACTCGTAGGGAGATTTTCCATCAACTCGGGAAGGTCCTGTCCTGTTGAGAAAAATAGGCTTTCTGTGTTGATCATCTCGGCCCAAAGCATCTGAGGCAGTTTCCATGAGCATACATCATTGCTCGAGCAGTTTCAACCACGGTGCGGTTCTCTCTTTCACTGGAGCCATTCTGCTCTGGAGTGTAGGGCATCGTAATGCGTTGAACAAATTCCTTCCTTTTGTAGGATTTTTCTGACATGCTTGTTGTCGAATTCCTTTGCCACCGTCGCTTAGCAGCTCTTTGATGTTGTGTCCCAAAAGTCTTGACTTCCGCAACGAATTGAGCCAACTTCTCTGCAACTTCGGACTTCTCTTTCAAAAAGTAGATGGTCCTGAACTTTGTGTAGTATCCTTGAAGAGGACGAAGTACAAGTATCCTGACATGGACTCTTTGAATGGACCGCAAACATCTGTGTGGATCGCTCTCCCCGGGTTTCCCTTGTCTTAGACCTCGTACCGAAAGGCAGACGATGAGCTTTGCCATAGACGCAGCCTTCACAAAGTTCACTGTCCAAGTTGAATGAATTCCCAGCTTGTCCAGAAGGGATTTCACGTGTCGCTTGTTCTGATGTCCGAATCGTTCATGGTAAAGTTGGAGAAGATTGTTTGCTTCTGTTGCGTTGACTTCATTGGATGGAATGTCGTTCACGTTCTTCACATTCAGCCTGTAGAGTCCACCAAACGCTCACGAACTCCAGTCAGTTTCACTTCGCCGTTGACGATGAAGTTGCAAACCTCTGGAGACGAGATGAACCTGCTTTCCTTGTTCTTATCCTGCGCTGCAAGGACTGAGAATAGATTTCTCTGGATCCCGGGAACACACCATCATCAGCCAACGTGAGCTTGTGCATCTTGCCGTTGATTCTGCTTCGATGTCAATGTCGCCTTTACCAATAGCCGCAACCTTCACGCCATTCGCTGTGATCACTGTGTGGTTTGTAGAAAAGACTCGAACGTCCTAAAAAATATTTTTGTTATTAGAAACATGACTTGTTGCTCCATTATCTACATACCAGAACTTGGAGTTGCACTCCAAGTTCATCACAGTCGAGGCTACCGTAGTCAGGATCATATTTGCACCCTTTTCCGGATTTTCCGAGTTGCTGGCTTTGTTGCCAAGTGCTTCATCCGCGATTCGCTTCCTGCATACCTTTGCTAGGTGATTTTTCTTCTTGCAGTAGGTGCAAAATTTCTTTTTGTCACCTTTTGCTGATTCTTGTGCGAGTTGTTTGGTGCTTTGACGAATTAAACATAGAGGGCTTCTTGTTGAGATGACTCTTGTTTGCCTTTCAGTGCATTCTCGTAGGCACACAGCTGGTTCGTCAAATTGTCGATTGTCCTGTCAGCTTTTGGACATCAGCATCCAGCTCGACTTGAATGAAAAGTAATCTTCAGGCAACGTACCTAAAATTTTACAGATCATAAATTAAATCTGGCAAATTTGAGGTTAGCTCGGCGTCGTTACTCATTTCCTGCTTAGTTCGCTCACAAATTCTTTAATTTTGAGACATGCGTAGCGATATCATCTTCAACGGCTTTTTCATAACTAAAGAACTTAAGGCATAAATTGTAAACCTTGTCTTCGGAGACGCCGTCGAAGAGTTTGTGCAGTTCGAGCCACACCTCCCGGGCTGACTTGAGACGCATTATTTTCTGAAGTGTCTCTTCCGTCATATTTGCGGTTTTTAAACGATCAACGCATGGCTGTCTGCCTTATTAAAAGCGTCGAGCGATGTCTGGTACTCCGCTCTTTGTGCCGCGGTCGCTTCATCTGACAACGCCCTTGGTTTGACTAACCTGCCTTCAATTACGTCTGTCGCTCCGGGGATACCTCGTAAACAAATGCTCAGTTTATATCGCCATGTATTCAGTTTCCTTTTCCTTCCAGAAGTCCAAAGTTGATAATCTTCGTCGAGTCCATTGTGAGCGTGGCGGCGTCGTCCTAACTCAAAATGTCTCGTCGGATTTTCTCCAAAATATCGCACCAAGTGAATTTATTTTAACAAAATCAATCACGCACTAATGTCGTTACGTGCCTGGGCCCATAACCTGTTGGTTTTTGCAATAAAAAGGCACTTTTGGTTTCACAATTATTAGAGTTTATTCAAAACGTTGTTTAGCGATAGGAGCGTACATTCATTTTTTTTTTTTAGTGCGTATGGTTGTTTTACTTACAGTTGCCTTAGGGATTTTGATTTAACCATTGTTGGGGTGCTGCGTTAGCAAAGGATGAGAGATAAAAATTAAAAGTTATCAAATAATATTAAAAGATGTTAAAATACATCAACAAACTCTGTGTCTTTTTTTACAAATGTAAACTTTGAATAAAAATAATTTGAAGGACACGGGGATTTCATTCAGTATAATTGTTCGTTATAATTATGTTACTTTTATTCATTGGGACATTCTAGTATATTTATACTATACTTTATTTTGTAACATAATGTGAAAGACCTTAAGTCATGTTTTTGAGAAACAGTAAATAACGGTAGAAGGTATATCAGTTACCTTTAAGAAATTACATTTTTATGATGCAGTGTTTACTTTTGCAGTAGTAGTTACTAGGAAGCTTTTGAATTAAGGCCATTATCCTTTGTCTATTTGTTTCTTGGAGATAATTAAAATATTCCTGATTTAAAACTTTGCTCTTTAATCTGTTGTTTATAATATGTACGCACATCCCCTATCCCGTAGTTTTAGGGACCTTTCCTACAGGGACAGTGGAGGGTGTTGCAATATTTTTAGATTCTTATTTTGTTTATTTTTCAATTGAAAACCCAAGGGGTGGGGATAGGGGTTAATGACCTGGAATTACGGGAAAAGTAAGGATAGTATCAAACGTTAAAAAAAAATTTAAATACTCTTGAAAGCGCCATCCAGAGTACTTGATTTTTTAAACTGGAAAACCTTGACGTACTCTTACTTTTCAGCCAATAGTTACACGATGGTGTAGAGGACTCTATGCGTGTTTCTATTACTGTGACTATATTTGTATTTTGAAAACAGTCGTTATCATATTTGACAGTGGAATTGCCATATCTATCAAGAAATGCACAAAAAAATGCTCTCAAACCGCAAAATGGGGTGGAGACTTGGCATATATCTAGGTTTTATTTCAGTATTTCACCCGCAACCATAATAAACTTAGAAAAAGAAGGGTATGCGATTGCCTGACGCTACTGCTCTTATCACAACACTGCAGGATAACCTCAAGAAAGGTTCAAGCAAAATTGGAAACCTGTGATTGCAAAACTTCCTGGATTCACTAAACGAATGCAATTCTGCTTTGGCGCAAGTCTAGAAATGGTGTAACTTTGCACCCAAAATACTCCAAAAGATGTGCCTTATTATTTGCTCCATTTCCGTATTCACTAACAAGTCGCAAACTAGGTGCAATATTTATGGTGACGTCACTATAAACGTCATCAATTGCTCTCTTTTCGAACAATCCCTGTGAAGAATTTACTTTCAAAGCCAAGGCTACTATATTTTAAATTACTAATGAAAATGACAGCAAATACAAAGATGTATAAGCATTTTGGTTATAAACTAGCAATAAAATTATAAGCGGGCTTTTTCTGGATGCTTTGCAATAACAACAATTATTTATTTGTTAGTATTTATTTATATTATTATTTTAAACCTTAAGTTCCATTAATAAATTATTTATATAAACTTTAAAACATATTTTAAAGTTTCAGTAACTGCCATATTTAGTGACGAAATGTCTTTGGACTTGGAGGAATACAAACCTCTTTGGATCTAGACGAAGATTACACAGTTCGTAGTTTTGTTTTGTAATACTGCAATATATGCCCTTGCCTGTGTTTGAATGTAATAATTCAACAATAAAAGGTAGGAAATTGCTTTGTTATCATATATAAAGTGAAAGACATTTTGTGCTTGACAGACGTATGTTATTTTAATTTCTTTATTATTATTTGGAATACAGTTGGTAACTAAATGTATTTTAAGCCAATATGATAATTTGCCGCCATTTAAATTTATTGAAGTGACAAATCATGGTTTAATAGTTGTGCCTACTCTTGAGTGGTGACAAATAAAAGGAGAAAACTTTGCTCTCAAATTGCGCCTGCTCCTTTTAGTGAATACAAATTTGGGCAGATCTTTCAAACTTGCACTGGCGCAACTATTTGCTCCATTAGTGAATCCAGGCCCAGAATGTGTTGATAAAAAATTGGTGATTCAAACCAGTATGTAAAATTGCCAACGTAATCACCGGTAAAGTGTTATAGAAGACAATGAAGAGGACAAATCACCAGTTGATATTCCATATATGAAGTATGTTCCAATAACATCCGTGGATTAAAGAGCATAGCATCTTCAGATACAAAAACCTGCTGGCCGATAGTCGCTGATCATTCACATATTGAGATCTGAATTTTATCTTCCTTGTCCATTGCAATACAGAATAAGGTAAATCTAAGATGTAGCCCTAATTATCTCTTTCTATCTCTCATCCTGACAAATGTTCTGCCTATTTTATTATTTTTAATGAGTATATTGATTACACAATTTTGTATTTATTTCTTCCTTTACCTATTACTATAAACGGATAAGAACAATTGTATTTTAAATGTGTTAATTGATATTTTAAGAGCTCCTTTTTATATATTTAATGATATAAAAATATCGTTTTAAGTGGATATCTTGTGATTTTGAGGAAATTTCTCTTATTCTTTGAGAGCATTAATACATTATTTTTTAAATGAAATTTTGTGTTTTTATAAGGGCATCAAACTTCCGGGCCTTGATGATGATTAATGTTTTTAAATTCCTTATTTCAAATTGCTCAAACTATTTTGTTCAAAATAGATATTTGTGGAATGTTTTACATTATAAATAGCAATTTAATATGTTAAAAAAAATAGTAGTTTACTGATCGATTTAAAAAATTATAGCCTACCTGTGTTTTAAGAATTTTGTTCAAAATGTAAAATCTGAAGAGCGTTTCATACTTTGATCATTTCTGTGTATGTGTTTTTTTAGGAAAACTTATTAACAACACATTTTTAAAATTGTGTTCCAAACTATAATAGACTATATTAGAAAGTGATTGTGTCATATCATTTATTTCGGAATATATATTCCTTAAAATTTTCCTTCAAGACTAATGTACTCGTATATATACTTGAACATTTTATCAGCGACCTTTATCGACTGAGTTGTTAAACATTTAAAACTCTCCAGTATCCACAGGGTGGCAAGAGTGTGAAAAGTGAGGGTTGGGTGGTCCTGAAATTTGACGGACTCCCAAAGGGGGGTCCACATATAAACGTATAGAATCACTTTTATTGGCTAAAGGTAGTTATTGTAAAGTTTTCTATCGTACCCCCCCCCCCCCCCGCCCCACTAGGAAAGTTAGATGTCTACGTCATTGTATACATCTAGTTTTTAGTTTAAAAAGAAGTAAAGGTCCAATGCCATTGGCAATCAAACTAAACATAATATTTTTGATTCTGATAATAGCTCCACGAATGTTGTTGGGACAACTCGCGAGTTCATGCTGTCCCCGATCATATTGGTGGTTTGGTGGTTTGGACGACACGCAAATTATGTGACTTTCTTTTCTCATCCCATAATGACAACCGTTTCTCTTTCTCTCTTTCTCGAGGCATTGGGGACGATAAGTAGGAAGGAGGATATTAAGAGCCTGTCTCACTTCATGGACATCACGTAACTTAAATGATAGCAGACGTTAGAATCCGATCCAACTGTCCAGTTTAGTAATCCGACACTGAGTCATACAATGGCTCGACTTTCACCACCCACGATCGGATTTATTGCAGTTCGGATCGTGTAAGACAGATTTTATGAATTGTTGGTACTGTATTCGAGAATGTATGGACCAGCTTCTGGTAAGTAGAGCAGCTTGAACCAGAGGTTGCATCAGGGCATAGAAAAGGGGATACATGTCTTTATGATCAGCCTTGGGTTTTTATAAGAATACAATGAAATTAAAGCCAGTTTGAAGTATAGCATATAGTTCATGTTAACTTGAGCAGGATTTATGAGTTACAGATAGAATGTGTGTTAAACACTCGCTATCACACCCGTAAACACATCGGACGAAACGAACCTAATCAGGATCAAACTAAGGATACCGGGAAGAATATGACCCTTGCTGTTAAAAGTTAAATGATTTACAATTTGTTTAAATAATGGAAAAGGCAAAATTGTACTTTCGTACTCATCTATAAAATTTCAAATTTTCAAAAATTCGTTAATACCCCCACGTTTTAAGATAAAATCACTTCCATATGTATATTTTTAGACAAAATCACCAAGTATAATTTTAGAAATCTTATTAACTTTCAAAAATAATTCATTTAGAACACTTCCTTCATATGAATACATTTTAGAAAACCAAAAACCTTTTTAATTATTATGAGAAAATCTTTTCATATGTTGAGACAAATTGTTAAACCTATATTCTAAAAAATAAAAACTGTCTTTTAGGAAACCTCTCTTAATTTTTAAAGCTGGAAACCATATATTGTAAAGCCCACTTGTTTAAATTTTCAGGAACAAAAAATGTCAATAATTTTGAGGTATGAAAAATTTTCGATTAAAAATATTTTCTTTTAGTGAGAAAGTAAAGATAAAAATAAAACCCCTGTTTCTCTAATCCCGATTTCGTTTTGATCAAGTAAAGAATGCAGAAGATATTACTACAATGGAATTCCTGGTTCGACTATATTGATTTTAAATTTCAGTTATTGGCAACCATTTTGTGTCTGGAGTGTTAACATCAATCGATATGTATTTTTTGTTGTAGAACCGAATATACCTTCGTAAATGATGTCACGTAAATTTTTAAGATATTTGAGAGTATACTTTTTTTTTATTTATTTTTTAGATTATTGTGTTGTTTGTGTTATCTTTTTTAATGAATTATCACTGACTATGCTGGTTTCACTATGTATTTGGATGCAATATTTGATGGAGAATTTATAAAAATAGTCACTAGATGGCAGGCCAATTTAGTTGAGGGGGAATGGTACTGCCCTTAGCCGTTAGAAATGATTCAGCTAGCCACGTTAGTCTGCTGTTTAGTGCGTGTTGAAAACTTGGACGGTGTTAGTCACTTTGTATATATTTATATATTATATTTATGATACCTTAGTTTGTGTTATTGTGTTTTTTTGCTTTTCCTGTGTGAACTAGTGAGACTTTTTTTATGTTTAGGTTATAGTTAGTACAGTGTTCTTAACGTAATGGCAAATACTAAAAATTTTGGTGTGTAACCCCCCCCATAAAATTTTTTCTATTGTATGTG
>JBCFYV010002305.1:0-38775 GCA_039000515.1 Timema cristinae
CCTATGGAGTGTCTCAGATGGTGAATGTTTTATCTCTTTCCCCTATGGGGATTTTATTATGGTTTTAATATATTTCAAGGCCCTAATGACCTAGATGTGTCGATGGGCCTTTAAACCGCAATAATAATAATTTAAGCAGGCTGCATAGCTGTCTGGCAATACATTTAATACACAGGGAATGTCCCATCCTAGAACACATAGGGATAATAATATTAACAACCACAATATGCATGAAAACTTGATGAACAGTAGTAGGTTTAAAAACCATGGTATCCTTGTAGACTGGCGCCTTAGAGGCCTAGCAACCAGATCCACACACTGACCATGACCTAACTTAGGGTCGCTAACTGAAGCAAATACTCCGACAAGGATAACTCTGGCTACCCGTACTATCGCTAAGGATAAGTAAACAATGCATATATAAAAGTATAAAAAGGCTATCATAAGGGTAATGTGGAGTAACACTTGTATGTGGCCCCTAAGGTCCAATATATTATATCAGTCAGCCAGCTGTTTAACACTGTCAAAGTACTGGCCTTCATCGGCTGCTAACTATCACTAACATGTGTATACCTCTAGGTTTAATACCTAAAAACACCATAATAGATCCTGACTCTAAGTTTGAATGGAGCGACAATAGTCACAACGGTCCGATACAACATTATCAACAAATTACCTTGAGTAGCTTGCCTGGGTGCTTAGCCAGCTACTGTATTATTACTATTATTCATGCCCTCAATAAGCAACTATATTATGCTATGTAGCACGCTCTAACTACAGTGATCTACTGCGCGCAGCATATTCACAGTCTACGACAAAACGAACTATACAGAGTCCATGTACCTGCCGGCGAACGCACCCGCCACGAGCCTGCCTCCGATCAGAGCGGGAGCTCTGGGATGGTTACCTCGATTACCTGGCGGCGTCTCAGTTACAGATGGAGTGAAGTTACCGGTACCAATCGGTGAACGTAAACATTGCACCAGCGCACTTGCAGAGAGCTAGCGTCACCATAGCCCAGTACTAACAGTAGGGCGTCAGCTCGAGACCGGAGTCGAAAGCGGCACTGGACCAACTAGAGTAAGTCAGCGCTGTATCAGCGCTTTTGTAGAGAGCCAGCGTCAGCTTAGAGCCGGAGTAGAAACGGCCCAGTATCAACTAGAGTAAGTCAGAGCAAAAACGTCACATCGCAGGCCTGTAATGTTTAGATAATTATTAAATAGGTCGGCTGCTATGGGCCCTTCGAAGATAGCCCCCGCCGCACTATAACGGTGCCATGGTTGCTATACAAGGCAACGAGTACCAACTATATTCCTGAAGTACTTAGCCCGCATATTAAAACTGTTGAACACCTGACCTAAGCCAAGGTGTCTCCCCCCTGAGTTGCCAGCACACTATCCTTCCTGACGCCAAACTTGAACTATATTCTAACTCTCCTACAAGGGAACTCACGTACTAAAACAGAGGGGGAGAAGAAGAGACGGAGTCGTATAGAGAGCGGCGCGCATGCGCTGCGAACAACGAGGGAGGAAGGGGAAAGAAAGTAATAGAGCGTTGGAATACTCCCCTCTTGCGAGGAAGGGGAAATTGGCACACACGAGAGAATTGATAGAGGCTCGTTTAGGGTTAGCAAATATGATTAGAAGTATCTATATGAGAAAAGGTTTGAAGCCGGTACTCTTGTGCGAGATAACTGGCGTTAGCTCGGCACAAAATTATATTCATATCTTAGGTACTTGGGTGGTTCTTGTCTTTACTGTGACACGGACTTTATTATCAATGTGATAAGACCGACAGACACGTACATGATACCGACAGGTGACATGACAAACGAACTGACCGCTTACTCTGAGGCCGTGTACTTTACAAAATTTGTTTCTGGTGGACCGAAAAGTTCTTACAGTCCGTTTGTTCCCGAGACGAACTAATACAGGTCCACCACCAAGGTCAGGGGTATAACGCTAAACTATGAAAACACAAAGATTATAATCTTTACGACTATTAAAGACATGATTTTGAAAGGCATGGACCCCATACACGTGGCCAACCCTCACAAATTTAAAATAAAAAGAGGTCCCATCATCGTCTCCGAGATTAAGAAAAAAAACTATAATATTGTATTCACTTAACGTAGGAGATTAAATAACACCTCCTTACCCTACTCTATCAAACACTCAGGGGAAGGAGGATTTGACCCCACCATTATAAGAGACCGAGTCATCGGTCGTTGTAATTTAGTATAGGTTGTTCAAGGTGGGTGATCATGTGCGCATAAGTAATTTTTTCTTTATTTTTGACAAAGGATACGAAGCTAATTTTACCCGAGAAATATTTAGCGTACTTAAAATAATTCCTAGACTTCTCCAACCGGTCTATTCGTTACAGGATCTGCAGGGGCGTCCTATAGAGGGACAGTTTTTATATCTACGAACTGGTTCACGTTCGTCGTCCGACGATTTTTCATATAGATAAAATAGTACAGAGTAAGAAGAATAAGGGCATTCAATATCATATAGTCAAATGGAAAGGATACGACAGATCTTTTAACTGCTGGGTACCTGCGTCAGACATTAAACAAATATGAGTCAGTTTAATGTAGCACTGACGTCTGATTCGAGTGCCAATTATTACGATAATAATACACACTCTTACTATACGACAAAATTTGCACAGTCCATACGACTAGAGCATGGCCGATGGGAGGTGGGACTAGCCGAATTATCCCATCCCGTATGTTTTGAAAGTTTCGAAGACAACATTTTATTCAAGAACAAAGAACTGACGGAAAACGTGGTGACCCAAATGGGACGTGTTTCATTTCCTCAACAAGAATTATCATCTTTTAAGGAGCTTTATAATAAAGTTAAGACCACGATAAGTGATAAAGTTGATCTAGAGGTTCTAGTATATGAATTTCAATGGTACATTCTTTGCGATCAAACAAAGTTAACATAGATTAAAATAAAAAAGTGTAAAATGACGCCCGACAAGTCACCCATAATGAATTAAAACAGAATGCCTTGATAATAGCACATCTATATTGGGTTTGTAATATCACTAACAGCCAAGCCAACAAGATACAATTTTTCTCCAGAGGGTTGAATTCTTGGATCAACTTCTGCATCACATGTCACCAGGCTCGCACGAACATGTGTAAGGGCTATTAGTAACTGGTCAACAACCTTTGCTACTGTCAAATCTCTTCCAGTCAGCACGGACAGCTATGTGAGTTTTACACAGTCAGCTAGATTAACTATGTAATTTGGCATACAATTTAAACTTTCTCTGCGTGATCAGTGAACTGCTTTGTACAAGGTAGTTATAATACACTCTAGGACTACCTGACTTCAGCAGAAACCTGGCGATACTTCCCTCTACTTCATCTAGGGTGATGGCAGGAGACGTGAGAAGAACGTTCTCGTGCAAGATCTCAGCTATCTTCAAAAATTCCGTTGAGACCGTGCCAAACGGTCTATATGCTTGGTCAGCTCGAGTCTTGACTTTCGCGGACACCCTCGTTTTCGTCCCAGCGTGAACGTACAGGCTTACAAGAAATTGATGTTTTTGTTGGTCTGCACAGTTGTCGTTATAAAAAATAACGTCTGTTGCTTCAGTCTTTTCATTCAAGTTCTGTAAATATTTGAAGACATAGCTTTCTATTTCATTGGCTCACCGTTTCACTTCTCCTTAGTGTCAAACGTAGCACGAAACGTCATTTGTTTTCAAATTATAAATAACTAAATTGTTAACTTCAAGCATATTCACATAGTATAATGTCGATGTTTGCCCTATCGGACAGGGGAGGATCGCTTTCAGGCCAAAGACCACTACTTCACTGTTGCGCTTTTTATCTTTTTCTTTTACAACGCGTGATAGATTTCTTTCTCTTTCTTTTGTTTAAAGAAAGCCATGTTGAACTGTTCGTTGAATATTCTTGCATACATGACGTAATTTTCAGGTGTCATTCCCTTTACATTGCATTCTTGCATATAATTTCTGTTCAAATATTGTATAGTTTTTCCACCTTCGATGTACTGCTTTTTGGAATCTGCCCTGCAATAATGGCTCTCATTTCTTGGAATATTGTCGATGTGGCTCCAAATTGACTCTTTTACACCATCAAGGACTGTCTTGTGCTTTCCATGTTTCCCTCGCTCTTCTTCTATCTTATTTTCCAACACCGTTCGTATTGAACAGACAGTGATGGCTATAATAATATTCTTGAAAAAGATCTTACACACTGATGGCGGTTATTTCCTTCGATCTCAAAATAAAAAGCATTATTGCAAATACTATGACTGTTTTCTCTTTGATACCTATATTTTCGTATTAATGCTTTCATACAGGACGAGATAAAACTGCATTGGCACCCATTGTTTATGAGTTCCCAGAAAACTTCCAAAATCGTGCGCTTTTTTTTTTTTTCTTCGTCAATATTTTATAGCATTTAAGTCTAAGCTTTTCCCCACAAGTAACACCCATTTCTTTTGCGGGAATAACTGTTTTTGCCTTAGCAAACGAATTGTAGCTTTTCCCAAAATCCTTCAATATTTTTGGTTCTTTTTTACCCACTTTTCTTCATGCTTATCATTCTTATCATTTTCATTTACTGACGTATCATCTTGGGAAAGACGGTAATCTGGATACTTTACGCTGTCATTAGAGTCAAAAATATATTGAGGTAAGTCTACAGCCGGTTCAGCGGGCTCCAAAGGTACTGCGGTCTCTTCTGGTAAGTATACAGCCGTAAGAGCGGACTACCAGAGTGCTGCAGTCTCTTCCGGTAACTCTACAGCCGTAGCAGTGGGCTCCAAGACTTATTCTGTGCTGATACAATAATATCGGTCTAAATTAAAACGGCACTTTGCAAAAGAATTATTATTTTATTACAAAACTAATTAATCTTCAAGATTTGCAGTTGAAACATTCTCATCTGTTGGTAAACGCAACACTGGAACACTCAAATCGCTATTACAGTAAAAACTCAATTTTCCGGAGGCGGATTATGTAAACATGACGTTACAAACAATACACCATATTGTTATTGCAGCCTGGTGCATAGCAGTCTCTGAGAGAGAGAGAGAGAAACATAGTACCTTCATAAATCTTCCTAGCATAGTCAGGCAATGTCACTCTTAATGTTTCTCTCTCTCTTTCTGCACAGTACACAACAAACCCTTATTCACCATAATAATGGCACAGTATTGAAAGACTAGCAGATTAGGAAATACAAACAAAATAAAAATATTATAACGCCTTAAAGTAATACATGAAAAAGTTTATTTTTATATCGTTCGTGATTTTTACTATCCATGCCTCCACTCTATTGCCCCGGAAAATCGAGAGTCTACTATAATTATAAATAATTCCTTCGATGAGAATTAAATACACGGTAAGTACCTACCTTGGTTTTGGTGACAGTTTTTATGGAATTTCAGGGTTGCCGAGCGTGAAGAGTTGCCTTGTACATTCCATGTTTGTTTGGTTCGTGTTAAATGCAGCAATAATCTTCTTCGATCACTTCCTAAAAATATTTCAACACTACATGTTACTTTCCCTGAGGTAAATTACCATTTTATGTGCATACTAGAGAAATTAAAAAATAATGTTTCACGGATAGCATACTACTTTAAGTCACTAACTTCTAAAATGTACAAAATACTTAATTTCTGTTCAAAAAAGGTGGCACAAGTACAATAAGAACAATCATCAGTTACATAAGTCACCATGTTATCAAGAAAAGGGTCATAATTTTAAAAGAAGCCCTTAACAGTTAAATGTTTGCTTCAGTTCCTATAAATAAAAACGATATAACTTTCTTGTGTCAAAAAGATGAAACTAGATGTGTAAAATTTTCACGATTTATTATCATGATAAACGTCATATTTATAATCATGGCAGTATTGTTGATACTTTATATCCATGAAAAACGTCATATTTCTAATGGTGTCAGTTTTGTTTATAACATAACTTAAAGTATGTATACAAACAAAGATACTTACCCACTTGTGTTGTTTTTCTTGGGCATTTTGAATGTCCTTTCTTTGATAAGGATGGAACACAACTGAGTTGTGAGTTGTGGCGATCTTGTTGACAACGTGATTAATACTTCCCAGCTTGTGAAAATGACACAACTGCTCTCTGCAGACCACAACTTTAACTAGACACATGCAATTTTTCTATAGAATAGGCTTTTTTTTATGGGGTATAGTATCAATAACTCAAAAATCGTATTTTTTTGACTTGTGAAGTTTTTTCTTCCGGACCAGCGATATATTCTAGTGTATACTAATGATGGGACCCTAGAACCTATCAGGAATATTCGTGAATTCAAGAATAACGATAAGAAAACCCTAACAATCAAACCACAGATAATTAATTTACCATTTAATATAAACAAAATCATTAGTGATATAAAAAAGTCCTAGTTATTGGAAAAGTTAAACAATTGTGCACACAATATTTTTTCAAATTCTAATTCTAATTAGAGATTTGGGCAAAACGAAGTTTCAGATTTGAAAAAAAGGTGGATCCGACCCATCTGTACTAATATTATAAAGAGGAAAGATTTTTGATTTTTTGTTTTTGTTTGTAATGGATATACTCAAAAACTACTGGACCGATTTTAAAAATTATTTCATCAATATAAAGCTACATTATCAGCGAGTAACATAGGCTATATTTTATTTTGAAAATTAAATTTATTCCTCATAAAAATGTCGATAGTATATTATATAGTCGTTGGAAAAAACAAGTTGTTGAAGGGAAAGTGTGGTTGGTGAAGGGGGCGCGGTGTAGGGGTGTGGAAAAGAGGAATGAGATGAAAATAGTAGGGAGGATAAAAAGAGTGATGGTAGGACTGTATTTTTTTTTAAATAAGTAAAAAAATTTGTTTTTATTTTGACATGATGGATGATTTGAAGCTTTGTTTTACAGGATTCTTTACAATATTATTTTACAGGGAAGGGGGCTAGTCTTTAATACACGTGCACACACACACACATTACATTTTTTGAATGACCTATACCACCGTCGACCTCGGTGATCCTGGGGTAAAGTGCTTGCTTCAGGACCCGGTATTTGTTGGTTCGAACCCAACAGAGGCCGAAGGCTTTTTCTTAAGCGAGAAAAAATCATAACTCAACATCCTTCGGAGGGGAGGAAGAGCCGTCGGTTCCATGTGGCATGTAAAATAACACTGGAAGGTTGTATTTTTAAAAAAAATCTAATTTGGCCTGGCATCTTACAATTTTAAATCCAAGCCTTATTTACACAGTATCAGAGCAACCTGCGTACATCCTACACAGTATCTCCATCTGGTCCAAGTACGGCTCAATCGGATGCCTAAACTGAAAATACAGATTTGCCACCACAACCCTGCCAGCGCCAGTTCCCAGCTCCACACACGTTACCCATTGGTTACACAACTGTGTAATTTTAGTCACGGTAATATCCCTATTAAAGATAACAATGGCATTCATTGGCATCTCTCCACTTGTGACTATTCTAGTAACCACTGGCATGTGTGAAACTTTTATTCTTACGGTGTAGGGCTCTTGTATACATACGACATCGAGCTTCATTTCCTCCACCAGCTTACGAATCTCATGCACCACGGTCACACTTCTCATCGCATTGATTTGGCATATTTTAAGTATACACCCAACCATTACGAATTATGCGTGAGCACGTAGCACGCCGGCCTCGCCAGCCTCGGATCAAGAATTTTACGACCGTGAGCTGCCACGAACTGCTGTTACGTTTGCTCCAAGTTTAACTCTTCTTCTCTCCTCTTGAATACCTTTTCTATGAGATCCACCAAGCTAACTACCTCCGTTGGCAGGTTCATTGATTTTAGCTGAATCCTGTCCAACGATTCAAGAGTAGGGAACATGACACTACCCCCTCGCTCATGCCTCAGTCTGACCACATGTCTAAGCGCCATGTGCAAAGTTTTCTTCTCCTTTAACCTGGACAGCCGCAAAGTCTTCTCGAATGTCCCGTACGCTTGGGATGGCACATCTCTTAATCCTTTTACCATCTCTCTTTCCACCTCTGTACAGTCACTCGTTTGGCTGCCCTTGCTAACCGACTTACTATCTCCTTCTTATCGTAGCCAAGGCCGTGTCTCTAGAACGTCCAATTTTGCTTATTCTTAGTGCTAGGCTCGGTCTTATCTTATCTATCTGCAAAATACTCCATCACCCCATCCATCCACAGCAGCTCCAATATCGCAATAGCACCCATACCCGAGCCGTGTTTTTCCACTGCCGCGTAGAAACATTCCCTCAGCTCCTGGTAGAATATGGCATTTTGATGTTCCGACCCACTCTAAACCCCGAGACCGAATCCCACCACCTGGATGTGGACCCTGCACGACCTCTCCCTCGATATTCTATAGGCCTCAGAAAAGAGCATCTGAAAAATGATCCTCATCCTCCTCCTATATATCGATTTGAAGATCGCCGCTCCATCCCTTGACTCCATAGTCCCCTCTTGGTCCTCTACAGCTCCTTGGAAATACTACCTAATGTACATCACCGGATCCTCCTTGGAATTCGGGCTCATAAAAGTTCTGTCGCCTCGCCCAGCATACCTCAGATTGGGGCCCACCAAACAAATGATTGAACCACCGCTGACTACCCCCTCCTTTACCGCATGACCCATATTCCTCCTCTCTCCCTTGTTTATAAAGCACGTTGTCGAGGAGACCCCAATCAGCCCCGATACTACTATTTCATAGTCACGCAAGTTTACCATGTTGTTATCTCTTCCCGCAGCCACTTCACTGTACCCGCACGACTTATAGCCGGTGCGCGTACAGTAGGTATCGTTCCTTCCATAACAATACCTGCAACTTTGACGCTGAGGAGTCTCCTGTTGAACTTCTCGAGCGACATATTCTTGTAGAAGGGTCTCGTCTCAGCAGGCCCATCATTAGCCAGAAATCCCTCTAGTGCTGCCATGAACTTGTACGTCCATCCGTGAACCAACGTACGCACCGATAATATATGATTCTCGGCATACTCGACACTCATTTCTCCTCTCTCAACCATTTTCCCCATATCCAACGTCGGCGTTGGGATTGGGATACTCCACGACTCTAGATTTTGCCAGAACCCCTTGCATTTTTCCTTTCCTTTTCCCATGGCCAATCCTTGAAATTGTGCCCCTCTTTCCCACATTTCCCGCAGAGCTCCTCTTTTATAGGGCAGTGGGCCATGACATGGGCCCAGATCTCTGCACCTGTAACACCTTGTTACCACGATGTAATCCTTTACGGACACCGCTCTGAACGAGATGTACATCTTTTATACCTGAAGAATATTCGAGAACACTTTTGAAACACGTGGACACAATCATGCCTATATACTTGGAGCAGTAAAGCCGTATATCTCAGTTTTATCGTTTGCTCGAAGAAGCAAGACGTGCAGTCACTGCTGAGAGAGTTTGGATAGTTTGGTATATGCGTGCGTGTTATATCCGCTGTTTTTATTTTCTGGCTTACTCCAATATTATTTAGTGAAGTGTGCATAGAACTTGTGCATTATATTTGTGGAAAACAGAAGCCAAAAGCAGAAAGAATGGAGAAATTGTCGAGAACTCAGTTTTTGAGGTAACGTAAATATAATAAATACAATATTTGTATTATATATTTGATATTATTATAAGTGTAATAGTATTGTAAAACATGAATTTATTTATTATCTTTTATATTGAGTTACGCTGAAAAAGATGAGTACTTAAAGAGATTACTCGGCGAAGAAGATGACAAAAGTGATGACCCTTCGGACAGTGATGACGGGGATTGGTTTCCCAACGATAACTCTCCGAATTCTGCCAATGCTGAAGCATCGGATAGTGAAGATTGCGTTGATTACAAAGCCGAAATTGATGGCGGAACTCAAGAATAAGAAGACGATGACGACGAAAGAGACGCTGAGGAAGAGTGACAACGAAGTAGCTTCAGATGTTTCAGCCAGCACTAGTACAACTTTTGTGGCAAAAGACAAAACGGTTTGGAATAAAACTCCGCCTCAAAACCATCAAACTCCGGCTAGAAATATTGTTAGGCAGAAAGCTGGACCGCATAGAAGTACGGAAATGTTATCGATCTCTGGCACATTCAAAAAATTCATCACGTTGGAAATGGTTGACATTATCGTTCGGTGCACAAATAAAAAAGCGGAAGCCGAGTATCGAGATTACAATAGCAAGCATCCACAAAACGAGCCGCTTGTATGGAAGAAAGTTACGGTAAATGAAATGTACTCTTTTTTTGGAATCTTGATAAGTGCTGGCGCAAATAACTCAAACTCAGACCACATAGATGAAATGTGGAAGAAAAACTCATATCCGCTATATCGTGCAACGATGGGACGAAGGTTATTTCAGTCGTTTTTACGTTTTATACGTTTTGACGATTACATTACACGCCAGGAACGAGCAGCCAATGTTAAAGCTGCACCTATTTCTGATATTTGGAACATGCTGAATGTAAACCTAGCAGCGGTGTATAGACCAACGGAGCACTTGACTATCGACGAACAGCCCTTTCCTTTTCGAGGAAGAACGAAGTTTACCCACTACATGCCATTGAAGCCTGCTAAATACGGTCTATAAAAGTATTTTGGTTGTGCGACGCAAGTAATGCTTATCCACTGAAAGGGATTTTCTATACCGGTAAACAAGATAATACTCGAGAAGTCAATCAATCAAGGAGAACGAGTTGTGAAAGAACTGGTCGCCGCTTACAAAGGATCTGGCCGGAACATAAGCATGGACAGATTTTTCACGACCTTACCGTTGGCAGAGAGTCTTTTGTCATGGAAGCTCACTATCGTTGGTACTTTGAAACAAAATAAAACATGCATTCCTCAATAAATGAAACCGTTTAACTCTAGACCGTTATTGTCAACGATTTTTGGATTTCACGAGATGGTTACCATCTGTTTGTTTGTTCCGAAGAAAAACAAAGCGGTGATTCTTCTCAGCACGATGCACAATGATGCTACGATCTCTGATGCAGCTCACCAGAAACAATTTTGTTTTACAACAAGACCAAAGCCGGCGTTGATACTATGGACCAAATGTGCATGAGATATTCCACCCAACGGCGAACGTGCAGATGGCCGCAAGCTTTTTTTTTACAATATTTTGGATATCGCCGGTGTTGCTGCGTACGTTATTTACTATGAAAATAATGATCTGCTTGCAAAAAAAACTAACAGACGCAGACTTTTTCTACGCCAGCTCGCAGAAGAACTAGCCATGCCAATTATAGAAGAACTATTTTCTAACCAGCAAGTCATGCGAAATCATGCAAGGAAAATCGCAATCGACAGTTACTATTAAAGGCCAGTAACAGAAGTGGTAACTGATAACAACGATCAACGAGACGCTAGTGGTAGAAAAGTTGTAGTCGGATCATGCTACATTTGCAACGAGCAGCCTATTCGAAAGAGAAGAAAGACAAGTCTTGCGTTGACTGTAATAAGCCCGTTTGTGATCAGCACACAGCAAAACTCACAAAATGTTTAATTGTAATCATTGATTTATAATATATCTGTAAAAGATTGAAATTTAATTATTCTTTTTGTAATTTTTCATAGTTATTATTATTATTATATTATATACAGCACATTCAATAAATAAACAATTTGAAATAAACAAATATTGTTATTATTTATATATTTATCCATATCTAGTTATTATAATTTTACAACAAACTTTTTTTGTATGATATACAATATGAAAATCATGTTTTTTCTATCGGGGTACCCGGGTTACTCATACGTTTTTTTTAATATACAAATTTTTTTTAAGTTAATTTTTTTTTAACATGTAGAATGCAAATTTTGATAGGGAATCGGTCAAATCATGGGGATTCGAGAAGGTTTTGGTCAATCTTAAAAAAATAAAAAATATTCAACAAAACGTACGCCGATGGGTACCCGGGTACTCGGGTGGCAACACAAGGGTTAAGGTAGTCAATAATTTCTTGTTTTAATACAAAGCCCAAGTATTCTCTTTTTACAACATCAGCTTGCACGCTAGATAGTTTTTTCTTGTGTAGTAGGACTTATAATGCAGAAGTTATCCTATAGGTCCTAACAGATGGATTGAGCATGGCTGCGGGAGAGAGACAACTAGCACCCTTGACAATTTTGTAGGAGAGGACACTTATGTAAAAGTTTGTTGTAGAGATCAACTAGGAATATTTAACAATCTCCTCTGAACTGAAGTATCTTGGTGTCTTTAATTCCTCTTAAAGCTGCTGATGCTGCGAACCCAATATCTACAGTAGGGAGTGATTTCATGTTGGATTGTTTCTTTGAATCAACGGCTAGCAATTTTTTGGAACTATTTGCTGAATTCATTACATCACATTTTACAATTCTGTTTATTAAGTGCTCAAGTAGCTTATTTAGATCTGCAAACATAAATGGCAATAGAGGTTGATTGCTCGGATATTAGGTGAGAAATTGCTCCAACTTAAGTGAAACTGACAGTATGAATCCCAACTTTTTGTCAGAAGTTCACAAATTGCTTAATGTTTGAAATTATCAGATTTTGGAGGATGCTTACTAGAATAAAAATACTGTTTTAAATAAGGCAGCAATGGCATTGCTCTCTCTAACACCCTTGAGTTTTATACTCTTCTGATAGAACAAAACTTCACCGGAAAAGAGATGATCCTGTTATTCTCTAATAGTCTGCACGTTTTGTTGAAAATCTTTAAATAAATAATAAAATGATTGCGAAAACTGGTTAATAGTCCAACTAGAGCTAACCTGTGCTATTTTGTAAGCACTATGGACAATGTGTAAAGAACAAGTTCCAAATTCCAGTAACTCAGGATCTTGTGGAGAATCTTCCTTCAAGTAACTTTTGAGATCACATAAAAATTTTAGGTTTACATTTAGTCCATCCATGCGAACTTGAAGCATTTTTTTTATGATCCAAGCCTTCGTCTTTTAGTGCAGATATAAAGTTCATTAATATAGCTTGAGCTATTGCATGACCTAAAAAGCAAGATGTTAAATATCTTGTATGAATTTCATTTTCATTCCAAAAGCGAACAACATCCATCTGAGTCTTCTGAGCCACAATATGTATGCTCTCATCAAAATGAAATGCAATAAAATGAGCATTGATTAACCATATTTGCAAGCTCGCTTTTGAAATTTCTGGGCCCCTAATGTAAAACATTACTTTAAAAAGATCACTACAAACAGAAAAACTTTTAACAGAATAATGTGTCATTACTTGATTATTTCAGCACGAGAAACTTAATCTTTGACAAGGAAGCTCTGAATAGAACAACTAGGTCTAGTTTCAGGTTTCAAAACTACTTCCTGGTCATTAGCACTGAAATGTACATCTTCATATAGGCCTAAAGATGACACTGCATATTTGGCCTTCCCCCCCTTTTTTTTTACTCCCACTAGCAGCTTTCACTATGTCAACCTGCTTCTTTCTATTGGCATGAGATCGGATTGTAGATATTCCCATGTTAATTATATCAAAGTTAGTTTACACAAAGAACAATGCCCTTTACTTTGATCACAATGCACTTTTTCGTAACCAAAGCCAATCTTTAAACACTGTACTGTCCAACCAATCATCTTTAAAATAGGTTTTTCCTCTGAGTTTACTCATATCGTCTTAAACACAAAGGTCACAAGATAAACAAGTGGGATCTGCATAATACTAACACAAGGCCAAGGTTAGGAACGGTAGTTTTTCTTTTGGGCGGATGATGGTGAGGGAGGAGCGAGAGGGGGATGAAGTGAAGAACTCAACAAATACTGTTCTGTTTCATTGGAATGTCAAGATCATGGAGGAACACCAATCGTGTAACGGGCTAACCAATTTAGCCCCGTACTCTCCAAGATTGCTACTCTTAATCATTGTCCTAGAACACATATATCATTAACATACGTCCTTTAATGTATAAATGTCTATGTGTTACATACCGCGCCTCGGATACCTGATGGAATATTTCCAGCGCCGGCGGAAGCATCGCCATCTGACAGGTTGCCCTCCCTCGGCACTCTCACAACACCGCACTTGACCGGTCCGAGGATTAACAACGACTGAATGCTACGCGTGGCTTGCTCATGAGGTGAAGCCTTGTTTACCTGAACGGTGCCATGTAGTGGAATTTCTCTCCCCCCCCCCCCCCCTTTCCTTCCCATGATGCTTTGCGTTCAACCACTATAAAACTCCATAGCTTGCTCAACAACGTATGACTGCAATTATTCACCGCCTAGAAGATAGTCTTCACTCTCCGAAGTTCTCGTCGTGACCTAACTACATACACACTACCGGTGGTCACGATGTACACGCCGAGAGACTGACCGGACCGTCGAAAATTATAACTTATAAGAAGGTCAATTATTTATTTCGTCAAGTCCATGGGGAGTGGACTGCCCAAAAAAGTAAAGAGGATTAGCTTTTCATGTTGCTAAATGTTCTTAATTCTGTTTAAGTTAGGTTTCGAGTACTGGTGCGCTTAACCTGAAGTCACTTTGCACTTCACAAAGTTTATGCTTGGTCATTAAGACTAGCAGCTTAAACGGGAGTGATTCCCACGACCCAGCCCGCATGACCTTTGTGTAGCCTGCTAGGATGTTTGTAGGGAAAGGGGCCATTCAGATTGTTCAGGCCTACTGGCAAATACCTAATTAGGTATGTTTGAATTTTGTTGATCACCCTTCTTGGTGCTCAACTTGTGGGCCATTTCAACCCGTCTGGCATAGCTTGGGTTATTTATTTATGTATTTATTTGCCTTATGAATCGAGTTGTTCTCCCGTTTTATGACTCAGTCGGTGGGTCGGTAATTCCTGCCCTTCCGGCTCGGGCCAACTGGTCGTGGTCGATACTAAGTTAAGGTCGAGAACGCTGAATGGGAACTTACCCTGCACCCATATCTGATGTGCATTTTTGGCCGAGTCATCCACGCTTAGAGCCGGCCGCCAACAGATTGAAACTAGCATAATGAAACCCGTTCATTTAATTGATGGGCGCTTCACGCCTTTCTCAGCTCTTGGGAATATCTGCCATAAAACTTTATGTACGGCAAATAGATATTGTCGATTCTGAGGACCAATTCTGTATATATTGGTTTGTGTTTTGGTGATATGCAATATACCTATTTCTGCCTTCGAGCATATTAAACTGATTTGTTAAAGTGCATTCGTATCTTATCCTTTAAAGTGCTTACTGTCATACCCATTTTCCTTGTTGCTATCATCGTCCCTGTTGACCTCTAGTGACCGATGGTGCAATAGTTTAAAGTGGTGTTTGGACTTTAGCAGTTACTAGAGCTCATCACTCACAATGGTTACTGCTGGAAAAAGTTTGGGAGGGGGTAAAGGGGAGGTTGGCTGCTAGTGTAGTAAAAACAATTATTTGTTTCTTTCTCTAGTCTGTAAGGGGTAGAGGGGTGGGAGGGCTTAGTGTAGGACTGAGAATAGAAAGGTCAGCAAGTTAGACAAACATCCCCACTGCAAGGTGATCTATAAGGTCAACTAATTGTGTGGCAAACAAAATACACCAGAGGGGAGTAATTTAGGGGTGGTCAAAATAGAACTATCATTAGTCTAAATAATATCAGGGGTATCAAAATGCTTAATACAATATTTTACTCAATGTAAAAAGGCTGAATATTTTTCTAATATTTGATTTAAAATTCAAGTATATTCCATTATTTCCAGTATTAAAAATAAAATCAAGTATATTTCCAGTATTTCTATACTAATATTATAAAGAGGAAAGTTTGATTTTTTGTTTGTAATGGATAAACTCAAACGCTACTGGACCGATTTTAGAAATTCTTTCACCAATATAAAGCTACATTATCAGCGAGTAACATAGGCTATATTTTATATTGAAAATTAAATTTATTCCTCATAAAAATGTCGATAGTATATTATATAGTCGTTGGAAAAAAAGTTGTTGAAGGGAAAGTGGGGTTGCTGAAGGTGGTGGGGGTAGGGGTTAAGAAAGAGAAATAGATGTAGTGACGAGGAACGCGAAAAAAAAATAAAAAAATGGGGAAACGAGGGGAGTAAATGAAAGTGGAGGAAGCTGAAAAATTTGTTTGATTGGTGTATACACAATTTCTTTCGCGCCTAGAGCAAACAAAATTATAGAGGAATGAGATGAAAATAGGAAGGAGGATAAAAAGAGGGTGGGGGCTATACAGTGATGGTAGGACTGTACTTAAAAAAAAAGTAAAAAAAGGTTTTTTTATAATGACATGATGGATGATTTGAAGCTTTGTATTACAGGATTATTCCCAATATTTTTTTACGGGGAAGGGGGCTAGTACAGTACAAGTAGACACCCTGGTACTATCCCGAACATGAGGATCCCCGGATGCAAAAATATGGATTGTGAACCCCTTTGGTGAACACAAAGAGACAACCCGTTCCCATGAAGGAACCCTTGAATTTATTGAATTATTATCGAACAAAGGACTTTAAAGTACTTTTTAAGTCTATGAGTAATTCAAAATTCTGGATAAGAATGAAAAATGAATATCCAAATTTACAAGATATAACAATGAGATTTGTTCTTTGTTTTTCCGCCAGATATCTTAGTGAAACTGCATTTTCTGTCATGACTTTGCTTAAAACGAAACAGGAAACCGTCTGCAACTTTGTGGTCTCCGTTCGGCTAAGTTAACTTTTCCAATAATAGAAAATTGCTGTGTTAAAGTGTTGCGTTTGAAAATTCAAAATATTAATTAGTGTTAGAACTAGTGTTTAGAATTGAGAGTTTTATACATTTTGATTTATTAAATTACATATATTTTGCACTGCCTTTTTTTTTTTTTTTCAAACCAACACCATTACAATCAATTTAATAATACAATAATAGATTTTAAACTGAAAATATTATAAATGTTTGTTAACGGTGGTAATTTTTAAATCCCCCCCTGCGGGACGGGGTTTAGAATAGTCCCGCAGTAACCCCTGCTTGTCGTAAGAAGCGACTAAAAGGGGAGGTTTCTGTGCAGGACGTACTTCGTGTGGGACAAACCTATCCTATATCTTTCCTTTCACATCATTTTCTTCTTCCTTCACTTTCCCCCTTTTTTTCACTCTTCCCCCTTCGCTATATCTACCCTTACCTTTTTCTTCCTTTCCCCCACCGTTCATCCTGCACAGAGGCCTTTGGCCTTTCCGTTGACGACCTTGGCAACTAACCCGGCTCTTCTCTGTTTATTATTGGATACCACTGCCTTGAGCTCCCGAATGAAAGTGCGCTGGTTGTAATATCTTGGTAGAAGGGCCTTAGGGATAACAACCGGGTACCCTACCTTGAGAAAAGACTGGTTGCGTTCATGAGGGTCCCGGACGTAAAATTAGCACTTTCCTGCATACACTTGCTGCGGTGACCTCTCTTCCGGCGATGCTCCATATGAAGGTTGTCATGTCTAGCGTCTTATGGAGCCTCTCGTCGGAAGAGTTAACAGGGCCCTATGTGGTAGAACCAACTGGGATCAACCTGGGTCTACGATCCGAGTACTTTTGCAGGTTGTCCTCCCACTCATGATTGAGTCCCTTGTCACAGCTGACACCTTACTGTCCGCTGGCACCGTACTGCCAAGTTCTGCTGGCATCATACTGCCCGGCCCCTCACAGGGCCGTATTAATGATAGGAGGCGGAAACGGGTAAGGCCGTCCAGCCCTGTTTTGATGAAAAGCCAGGAAGTGGTGAGGCCCCAGCCCCGCTTCCTGGTGATGTCTCGAGTGGATGAAAGTGAAGATCTGAAACGTGTCAGCCCATTTATCCTCGAAAGAGTGATAAATGGAGCAGCAAAATCTGATGTTTTAATAAGGAAACTGCGCGATGGCACCATCATGATTCAGACTATGACCGACACACAATCCTCAAATATTATGGCGATCTCTGAAATACCGTTGAGCAATACGACTCATATACCGGTGAAGGTGGAGCCCCACAGGTTCCTCAATGTTTGCAAGGGAGTGGTCACTTGTTATGACCTCGACTGCGTAGGCATTGAGGAGATCTGTGAGGAGCTTTCCCCCCAGCATGTCACCGAAGTGTACCGTATTGTCACAAAAAAGAATGGACAAGAAAAGAAGACGGATACGTATATCCTCACATTTGCGACTCCTACCCTTCCGAAGGAGGTCCGAGCAGGCTTCCACGTGCTCAGGGTCCGGCCGTATGTCCCTAAACCTCGGCGCTGTTTTCAGTGCCAGGAATTTGGGCATACGAAGCTGCGATGCCGTGGTAAGCCAACCTGTGCGGATTGTGGACAGGAGGCTCACGAAACACCATGCGAGTCTCCTAAATACTGCGTCAACTGCAAGGGTCCGCATTCCGCCTGGTCTCGGGCCTGTCCAAAATGGAAGGTAGAGAAGAAAGTCCTGGAGATACAATCTGAAAGAAGATCTCATATGCCCAGGCACGCAAGGAATACGTATCAAGTCAAGCTCCGGTATTTCAAACTTCATATAGCCGGATTGTCAGTCAAAATATAAACTGTCCCAACTGCCATTGCGCAGTTAATATTGCTAAGGAGCCAACGCGACCAGTGCCATTGGTCTCTTCTCGAGACATTTATGTTGATTCCGCGCCAACTTCTGTGGTGCCTAAATTTTTTAAGGAGGCCAAACCAGCACAACGATCGTCTCCCCCACCTATACCACCGAGGAGACCTCCTCGAGGAACTCCCCCGAGCCCACCTCGGGGAACACCCCCGAGCCCGCCTCGGGGAACACCCCCGAGCCCGCCTCGGGGAACACCCCCGGGCCCGCCTCGGGGCATTAAAACAAGGGAGGCCGTTGTTGAGCCTCTCACACCCACCTCTGGGCTTCCGGAGGTGGGGACAAGTTGCGGAACAGGTGAGGCCGCTAAGGCGAGTCCCACTGGTGCCTTGAAGAAGGACCAGCGAGAGACCGCCGAAAAAATTTTTATTAAAAAAGCGTCGAAGGCCTTAAAGCCTTCGAACAAGGATCCGGCTACCCAGTCTCTCCAAGATAAGCCGAAGCCTCTCCTGAAGCGAGAGGTACAGGAGAGACTTGGAAAGGCAAGAGGGCCTAAAAAGGGCCTCAACAAATTTTTATTCTTAAAGGATAGTGAAATGGATTGCGAGGATAACTAAATTTCATACTAATAACTTATGTCGCTACTACAATGGAATTGTAGGGGTTTCTATGCTCGTGTAGAGGAAATCAAACTAATAATTTCTTCCCTGCATCCTTCCATCTTGTGCTTGCAGGAGACCCACTTCCGCCCAACTGACAACCCGATGCTTCGTGGGTACGATGTGTATCGTACCGACAAGCCTTTCTTTGATCGGGCTAGCGGAGGTGTGGCTATATTCGCACGAAGTACTATATATCATAAGAATATTAATATTGTTTCTGATCTCCAAGTGATCGCTGTCAGAGTCTCCCTTCCTATGGAGGTAACCGTATGCTGCATCTACCTCCCGCCAGGTGAACGTGTTTCCAAGAGGACACTAGAGGCCCTCTTTATACAACTTCCCGCCCCCTATATCATCTTGGGGGACTTTAACGCGCATAACCTGGTGTGGGGGTCTAATATTACAGACGCCCGCGGGAGGATGGTAGAGGATATTCTTGTCTCGGGAAACCTGGTGTTAATGAACACCGGGACCCAGACACACTTCTCCACCTTTAATGGTGTATCCTCTGCCATCGACCTAGCTCTATGTAGCCCCGGGATTGCTGCTCACTTCCTTTGGGAGGTTCACTCGGACCTATGTGGCAGCGATCACTTTCCAATTCTGCTTTCAAAAATCCAAGATCCTCCCAGTAAAGCACGGTTACCCCAATGGGTTCTTAAACGTGCTAACTGGGATAAATTCCGCGAGCTCGCCTTATTCGACGAACCCCATTCTCCCGACGTCGATGTTAAGGCAGGGCAATTTACTTCGACGGTCATAACGGCGGCGAGGGCATCCATCCCTAAATCCTCGTCAAACCCGCGCCACCGTCCTGTTCCCTGGTGGAACGAGGAGTGCCGGCTGGCTATTTCTAACCGTCGAAGAGCCCTGCGTATTTTTAATCGACGTCCTAATTCGGAGAATCTGGAGTCATTCCGGATTCTACGTGCTAGAGCTCGCCGTATTATTCGAGAAAGCAGAAGAGAGTCTTGGAGACAGTTTATTTCTACCCTTACTATTTCCACTCCCACAACCAAGGTTTGGGATCACATTCGTAAAGTACGTAGTAGCAAAAATACCATTTATAATATACCCGCACTTATGTCTAACGGTTCACTTGTCTCCTCCCCTATGGAGGTCGCCAATGTATTGGGCTCGATGTTCGCCGCTATTTCTAGCACTGCGAGCTACTCTAACGAGTTCGTGGTGCATAAGCGCAGCATCGAGCGCCTTACTATTGATTTTGACCAAAGTCGGGGGGAGGATTATAACTCCCCCTTTACTAAAGAGGAACTTACCTATGCCCTGTCCCAGGCGGGCAATACAACTTCTGGCCCTGATGATATCCATTACGAAATGTTGCGCCAACTGCCCCCTGCTGCACGGGCGTTCCTCTTAGACCTCTACAATTGTGTTTGGGAATCTCGTCAATTCCCAACACTGTGGAGGCAAGCAACCGTTATCCCAATATATAAAAGTGGCAAGGATAAATTAGAGCCAACTAGTTGTGTATGCAAAATATTAGAGAAAATGATCAATAAAAGATTTATATGGTATCTAGAATCCCGCAATCTACTATCCAATATGCAATGTGGCTTTCGCCGTAACCGATCCACGGTGGATCACCTTGTTCTCCTTGAGACAGCAGCTCGTGACGCTTTCCTCCATAAACAGCACCTCTTGGCTGTCTTTTTTGATTTGGAGAAGGCTTACGACACCACCTGGCGGTACGGCATTTTAAAAACCCTGTTTAATTGGGGGTTCCGGGGGAACCTCCCTATTTTTATATCTAATTTTATGTCTGATAGACACTTCCGGGTAAGGTTAAACAACACCTTATCCGATGATTTTATTCAAGAAAATGGGGTGCCTCAGGGTAGTATTTTAAGCACTACGTTATTCGCTATCGCGATAAATAGCATCGTGGACAACGTGCACGTACCTGTCCGTTCATGTCTTTTTGTGGATGACTACGCAATTTATTGCAGTTCATCAAGTCTCCACAGGGCTGAACGACAGATACAACTCGCTGTAAACAATCTATGGTTGTGGGCATCTCGCAATGGCTTTCGTTTCTCTGCGGCCAAGACGACTGTCGTCCACTTCCATAGATTACGTGGAATACAGCCAGCCCCCAATATTTTAATGAACAACGTTGTTTTACCTGTCTCCGAGACCGTAAGGTTCTTGGGACTTTTATTCGATTTTAAACTAACTTGGATCCCCCACATCAAAGACCTGAAAGCGAGGTGTATTAAAGCTTTGAATTTACTTAAAGTTGTGAGTGGTCGCTCTTGGGGTGCTGATAGGGAAACCTTGATACGTCTCTATAGAGCCTTGGTGAGATCAAAACTTGATTACGGCAGTTTTGTATATGGTTCCGCTAGACCCTCGGCGTTAAAGATGCTCGATAGCGTCCACCATTCTGGCATTCGACTGGCTACTGGTGCTTTTCGTACCAGTCCAGTTGTCAGCATCTGTGCTGACGCCGGTGAGCCCCCTCTTTCTTACCGGTGGTCTTACCTCCTGGCATCTTACGTGTCGAAACTGCATTGCATGCCAAATAATGTTGCTTACCGCCCTGTATTTCATCCCCCTAACCGTGTCTTGTATGAAACTAAATGGCGTAGTACAAGGCCGGTTGGGATCCGGATGCTATCTGTTTTCGACACGTGTGGGATAGTCCTGCCAAAGGCTATCCCCACATCACCAGGTCGAGTTTCTCCCTGGAAAATACGCCCTCCGAAATGCCATTTTGATCTTGCCAAGTTCCCTAAAGCGACCACCCCAAACTTTGTATATGAGAGGACTTTTAATGAGCTCCTCTCCACTCGCTTTCACGGATTTGAGCGCATCTACACTGATGGCTCTAAATCTGGAGTCTCCGTGGGATGTTCTTTTGTTGTGGAAGGATCCAATTTTAAATTTGGTTTACCTAATGAAACCAGTGTTTTTACAGCTGAATTATATGCCATTTTTAAATCTTTGTGTTTTGTTTACCGAAGTAGTCACCGTTCTGTCCTCATCTGCACGGATTCCATGAGTGCTATGTTGGCATTGTCCACTCTCTACTCGTGGAATCCTCTCGTGCAGATGATTCACGAACAAATTTTAAAAATTGATTCATTAAGCACCCGGCTCGCCTTTTGCTGGATTCCTGGTCACGCTGGTCTTCCAGGAAATGAACTGGCGGACCAGGCAGCCAAGGAGGCAGCACGTATGCCTCCGGAGGCGAGTTTGGGTGTCATGTTTTTAGATCTAAAGGGTTATGTTCGGCGTGGAGTCTTACGCACCTGGCACGAGCAGTGGGTCTCGACCCCTGCTCAGAACAAGCTGCGGTCCATCAGGGACGGTGTGTCGCGATGGCCCTCTTCTATACGAAAGTCTAGAAGAGAGGAGGTCATCGTGACGAGACTCCGCGTCGGGCATACTGCATTGACCCATAGTTTTTTACTAAGAGGGGATCCACCTCCAGTGTGTGAGTTTTGTGATACTCCCCTTAGTGTGCATCACATTTTGGTGGAGTGTCGCAAACTAGCCCCTATCCGTCTGGCTCTTGATTTTAAAGGTGACTTACGTTTTTTATTACGCGATAGTGCGGATGGAGTTATTTGTTTACTCCGTTTTATACGCCAGGCGGATCTTTTTAATGCCATTTGAGTCACTTTTATAAAGTGGCTCTTTTGGATAATATCTCATATTGAGATCTTTTTAACAGTTTTATTACAATTTAACATGTTGTTTTGTCTTTTTAACGTATTATCATTTTAACATGTTTTGTCTTTTTAACGTGTTATATTTTAATATGTTTGTTTTGTCTTTTTATTGGAGTGATACACTTGTGGTTTTTTTTAGCAGGTGTATCACTTAATTTATACCAAGAATCCATTTGGGCACTCCTATGGAGTGTCTCAGATGGTGAATGTTTTATCTCTTTCCCCTATGGGGATTTTATTATGTTTTTAATATATTTCAAGGCCCTAATGACCTAGATGTGTCGATGGGCCTTTAAACCACAATAATAATAATAATAATAAAAAAATTAAATTAGAATATTTTATTTTAAAATTAGTTTTTTAAATCTTCCACTTCCCTTTGGAATCATACAGGGACTGTTTATGAATAAAATGTATGAAAAATACATCTTCCGTTAGAAATAAAATCACACAAAATAAAATTCCTCTTAGTTTGTAATTTAACCAGAAAATAATTATGCATTTAGGCCATAAGTTTATATTTGGGAAAACGATTTACAGTGCTTTGCATTTTTATGGGAAATAATAATCTCCCGTGTTTTAATGACATGATAAATATATTTATATTAAGTTCATGAAAATACAAAATATACATATTTTGTTGCAGGAAGACTTTAAGGTGGTGACTGCTCATTTTCCCGCCGGGACTTCACTCAAATTTATGGTTCATCTCGCCCAAATGCTGATAAATAGTAAGTTGATGGAACAAATGCCAATAAAACATTTTTTATATAAATATATCATTGTTAAGGAGTTGATTATCCAGATATTATAATCTTTGAATCAATAAGATTCTCTCTATTACTTCACATTTCCCAGATACACAGTACTAATCCAAAGACAATAATAGCATAAGCAACTATTTACAAATTTAAATACAAACAAAACATAGCCGTCGGAACTCACCTATGTTTTCTTATTAGCGTAAAAAACTAATTTAAACCAATGAAAAGCGCTAAAATAATCCAAATTAAGTCATGATATTAATATTAACAAAGTTGAATGTCAATTTTCTTTGACAAGCTAATTAAAACCAACGAATCACTAAAATAATCCACATTAAGCCATGATGATAATGTTAACAAAGTTCAATGTCAATTTTATTTACCAAGCTGATTAAAACCAACAACAAGCACTAAAATAATCCACATTAAGCCATGATATTAATATTTACAAAGTTTGTCATTTTTCTTCGACAAAATCGGATGACGATGATTTTCTTTTGTAAGGTATTTCATCAGTATCCTTATAAAGAAACCAAAAATAATCGCCCTCCCCTGTGGGGTGGGGTTTAGAATAGTCCCGCAGTAAACCCTGCTTGTCGTAAGGGGCGACTAAAAGGGGAGGCTTCCATGCAGGACGTACCTCGTGAGGGGCAAACCTATCCTTTAACTTTCCTTTACCCTCCCTTTTTTTCTCTTCTTCCTTTTCCCTTATTTTTCTTTCCTCCTTTCTTACCTCCCCCCTTCCATTCAGTCCTGCACGAAAGCTTTGGGCTTCTCCGTTGACGACCTTGGTTGCTAATCTGGCTCTCCTCGGACAATTACTGGATACCTCTTCAATTGAGCTCCTGAATGAAAGTGCGCTGGTTATAATATCTTGGTAGAAGGGCCTAAGGGATGACAATAACTGGTTACCTTATCTTGATAAAAGACCTTGTGATTTCATGAAGGTCCAGAAGTAAAATTGGTACTTCCCTGCACCCACTTGCTGCGATGACCTCTCTCCTGGCGCTGCTCCACGCCAAGGTTGTCATGTCTAGTGTCGTGTGGGATTTCCCGTCAGGAGAGATAACAGGGCCTCATATGGTAGAACTAACTTGGATCACCCTGGGTCTACGATCAGAGTATTGTGCAGTTTGTCCTCAAACAAGGCATGGGCGAAACCTTTGTCACAGCTGACACCTTACTGTCCGTTGGAACCGTACTGCTGTACCCCGCTGGCATCTCGCTGCCCGACCCCTTACAGGGCCGTAATATTGATAAGAGGTGGAAACGGGTGAGGCCGTCAGCCCTATATTGGAAGAAGTCCAGGAAGTGGTGAAGCCCCAGCCCCGTTTCTTGTTAATGTCTCGAGCAGAAGAAAATCAGAATATGAGACAGGTGAGCTCATTTACATTCGAAAAAAGTTAAAAATGGTACAGCTAAAGCAAATGTTGACAAGAGATAATTACGTGATGGCACGATTCTTATTCAGACCACACCTACATTAAATCTAGCAACATAGCACTTACGGAAATACCATTGAACAACACTACCAAAATACAGGTAAAGATGGAACACCACAGATTCCTCGAGCTGCCCTTAGGACGTAGCAGAAATATACCATATAGATGTACAAAATAATAGTAATGAAATAAAGACTGATACTTATAATCTTACCTTTGCGACTCCTACCCTTCCAAAGGAGGTCCGAGTAGGTTTCCACGTTTCCATGTCCTTAACCGTTGGCGCCGTTTTCATTGCCAGGATTTCGGACATACGAAGCTGAGATGCCGTGGTAAGCCAACCTGTGCAGATTGCGGACAGGAGGCTCACGATACACCGTGTGAGTCTTCTAAGTTCTGCGTTAAGTGCAAGGGTCCGCACTCTGCCTAGTCTCAGACCTGGCTAGATATGTATTCGTTGCGTGCTTGAGCGTATGATATCTTCTTTTCAGTTAGAATCTCAAGGACCTTTCTCTCCGCCTTACAATCTGGCTGGAAGAGGTCTGAAATGGAAGTCAAAATATTAATTGTCTTTACTGCCATTGCGCAGTCAATATTCCAAAGTCTCTATGATGATCCGTGCCATTGGTCTCTGCTCGACATTCAAATAGCTATAATGCGCCAAATACGTTGGCAATTAAATATGTACGGGAGGCGACATCTTCAGAAATGCCATCTCCTCTCCACATGTACCCCCAAGACGCTCTTGGAGTCTCCCCCTGAGTGCACATCGGGGACCACCCCCTAGTCGAGCAGATGAGACTGCCAAGGAGAGTCCTTCTGGTGCTTTGAAGGAAGCCCAGAAAAAGACCAACGACATAAATAAAAAGACGCTGAAGGTGATAAATAGACCTTTGCGCAAGGATACAACGACCCACTCTCTTCTGGATAACAAAAGCCTATACTGAAGCGAGAGGTCCAAGAGAGATTGGGAAAGGCAAGAGGACCTAAAAAGCTCCTAAATAAAATTCAATTCCTAAGAGATAGTACCGTATATGGATTGAGAGGATATTAAATTTTATATTAATAAATAATATCGCCACCAAAATGGAATTGTAGGAGTTTCTATGCTCGTGTAGAGGAAATCAAACAACTGATTTCATCCCTGCATCCTCCCATCTTGTGTTTGCAGGAGATCCACTTCCGCCCAACTGATAACCCGATGCTTCGTGGATACGATGTATATCGTACCGACAAGCCATTCTTTGATCGAGCTAGTGGAGGTGTGGCTATACTTGCACGTAGCAATATATACCATAAGTTTATAAATATTATATCTTATATCCAAGTGACTGCTGTCCGAGTCTCCCTTGATATTGAGGTGACAGTATGCTGCATATACCTCCCGCCAGGAGGTGAGCGTGTTTCAAAGAGGAGTCTAGATGTCCTCTTTATACAACTTTCCGCACCCTATATCACCTTGGGGAATTTTAACGCACATAACCTGGTGTGTGGGTCTAATTTTACAGATGCTCGTGGGACGGTGGTAGAGGATAATCTTATTTTTGGAAATCTGGTGTTAATAAACACCGGGACCCAAAAACACTTCTCCGCTTTTAATGGTATATCCTCTACCATCGACCTAACTTTATTTAGCCCTGGCATCGCTGCTCACTTCCTTTGGGCTATTCATTCGGACCTATGTGGCAGCGATCATTTTCCCATTCTTTCACCACTTCAAGATCCTACTAGTACAGCACGGCTACACCAATGGGTGATCAAACGTGCTGATTGGGATAAATTCCGCAAACTCGCCGTATTTGATGAACCTCATTCTCCTGATGTCGATGTTATAGCTGGGCATTTTACTTCAATGGTCATCGTGGTGGCGAGGGGATCCATCAGGACTCTATCTCCATCTTTACTAAAGATGAACTGACCTATCCCTCTTCCCAGGCGGGAAACACAGCTTCCGGTCCAGATGATATTCACTAAGAAATTTTTCGGCAGCTGCCCCTTGCCGGACAGACATCTCTGTTAGACCTCTACAACAGTGTTTTGGAATCTCATTAATTCCTATAGACCGATAGCATTAACTAGTTGTGTATGCAAAATATTGGAAAAAATGATCAATAAACAATTTATATGGTATTTAGAATCCCGCAATCTACTATCTAATATTTCATTTTTTCTTCGCCGTAATTTATCCACGATGGATCATCTCGTCCGTCTCGAGACTGCTGTTTGTGACGCATTTTTACATAAACAGCATCTTTCAGCGGGTTTTTTTATTGTGAGAAAGCGTACGATACCCCTAGTGTTAAGACATTATAAAAAATCTTTTTAATGGGGGTTCCCGGAGAAACCTCCTGGTTTTTATAGCTAATTTTATGTGACATTTCCGGGTAAGTTTAAACAACACCTAATCCGAAGATTTTATTCAAGAAAATGGGCAGTACACTGAGATGCACGTTGTTCATCATTGCAATAAATGGCATTTTGGACAATGTGCGCCTACCAGTCCGTCCATGCCTTTTCGTGGATGACTACGCAATTTATTGCAGTTAATTGAGTTTCGACAGGGCTGAGCATCAGATACAATTAGCTATCAACAATATATGGATGTGGGCATCGCGTAGTGGCTTTCGCTTCTCTGTAACCAAGACGATTGTCGTCCACTCACATAGATTACGCTTACGCGGAATACTGCCAGCTGGGATAGTAGCCAAGGTCGTCAACGGAAAGGCTAAAGGCCTCTGTGCAGGATGAACGGCAGGGGTAAGGGAAGAAAAAGGTAAGGATAGATAAAGCGAAGGGGGAGAGTGAAAAAAGGGGGGGAAGTGAAGGAAGAAGAAAATTATGTGAAAGGAAAGATAAAAGATAGGTTTGTCCTTCACGAGGTACGTCCTGCACAGAAGCCTCCCCTTTTAGTTGCCTTTTACGACAAGCAGGGTTTACTGCGGGACTATTCTAAACCCCGTCCCGCAGGGGGAAGTTATAAATAAATCCCGGATGTGGAGTTAGTTAGTAAAACATGCTATATTAAAAAGGTATACATATATGTAAAAGTGTATCTGGTTATGATAGAAGCCCAATATGGCAGTTCTGAGTCAGTTACGTAGACCACATAGCAAAAGCTGCATGTTGACACTGTATATTAAATTTATTTTAACATTATTTGTAATGCTAAAACTTAAAATTAGCATTTGTATTACTTCATTTAGTCGATATGAATTGAATAGTACAATGTCTCTATAGGTGATTATATATTATGTTAAATCATTTCTCGTGTTCATAGGTAAGTTCGAAATGTTTGACTACGGTTCAGCTAACGAAGGTGTGTACGGAGATAAGACTCCACCTACTTACGACCTAAACCGCGGGATGCCGCTTGTGTCTGTAGTCTACTCCATGGATGACAATATGGCGCCTGACAAGGTAAGTTGACTCACCATTGATAGTGAGAGTAGCATTAAGTGGCCTATATCAGGATATGAAAGCCCTACTGCAGAGTAGCTTTCAACTCGACATGCATATTCGTTAGATTAAAAAAGTACCCCCCTTGTGGGACGGGGTTTAGACTAGTCCCGCAGTAACCCCTGATTGTCATAATAGGCCACTTAAAGGGGAGGCTTCTGTGTAAGACGTACCTCGTGCAGGACAAATCTATCCTATATCTTTCTTTTCCAACTCTTTTTCTTCTTCCTTCCATTTCTCTCCTTTTTATTCTTATCCCTTCCCTTGCCGTTCAGTTATGAACAAAGCCTTAAGCCTCTCGATTGACGACCCTGGCAGCTAACAAGCCTCTCCTCGGATGATTATTGGACACCACTGCTTTTGAGCTTCTTCATGAGAGTGCGCCGATTGTAATTTCTTAGTAGAAGGGCCTTAGGGATGACAAAAACCGGGTACCCTACTTTGAGAAAAGATCGGTTGCGTTCATGAGGGCCCGGACGTAAAATTGGCACTTTCCTACACCCACATGCTGCGACGACCTCTCTCTCGGCGATGCTCTATGCGAAGGTTGTCATATCTAGCGTCGTATAAGGCCTCTCGTCGGGACAGTCAACAGGGCCATATGTGGTAGTACCAACTTGGGTCACCCTGGGTCTACGATCCGAGTACTGTGTAGGTTTTCCCCAAATACGGCATGGCCACAACTACGGCATGGCCACAACTATTGTCACAGCTGACACCTTACTGTCTGCTAGCACTGTATTGCCAAATTCCGCTGGCACCTCACTGTCCGGCCCCCATAGAGCCGTAATGACTATAAGAGGCGGAAACAGGTCAGGCCGTCTAGCCCATTAATAAAGAAGGTCCAGGAAGTGATGAGGCCCCAGTACAGCTTACTGGTAATGTCTCGAGTAGAGAGAGGATAATTAGAACCTCATACGGGTCAGCACATTTGTCCTCGAAAGAAAAGAGTGATAAGTGGAACTGCCAAGTCTGTGGTTTTAATTAGAAAACTGCGATATGGCACCATTATGATTCAGACTGCGACTGACAATCATACTTCCAACGTAATGGCAATAAAGGAATTGCCACTGATTAACTCAAATAAAATACAGGCAAACGTTGAACCACACAGGTTCCTCAATGCTCTCAAGATTTGTAACAATGATAACAAAGTATTCGATTTTACCGATCCAGGTACATGGCCAGAAATAATAAATGACATTAATCGGCAGATTATTGTCTATCAGAATAATATCAAAGTTGTGGAATTATTTAAGCAGGCTAAGACATTCCTGAGGGACAAAACAGGAAAATTGTCCCCTGACTATGTTTCCAATTATAAATCTGCAAACAATTGATAGCAGTACCTCAAAGATTGGTTAATCTGGAGCTCTTCAAAACAGACGCTTTATTGCCTTGCATGTACTCTGCCAATCTGCTTCGTTTTGGGGTAGTAGTATACAAACAGAATGGTTTCTCCGGCTCAATTCACGTGGAAAATGTTGTATAACAAACTTCCCGAACATCAAATCAGAGCTGAACATCGAAAGTGCTATTGTCAATGGAAATCCCTCCAATAATCTATTAATTCCAAAGGTATTGATAATGGTCTTCAAAAACAAATTTTAAATGAAGCAGAAAAATGGAAGGCAATTTTAACAAAGAATTTTTGACGTAACATTTTCTAGCATCAAGGGGGTTGCCTTTCCAAGGTGATAATACATCGATTGGTGATGTAAATAATGGAAACTTTCTCGGAATCTTGGAGTTACAAAGAAATTACAAGGGAGAACTTGGCTAAGGTAAAACTCTTCAATTACAAGGAAAAAAACATAAAAGTTCAAGCTCACTACTTATCTTAGACGAGTCAGAATTAGTTCATTTCACTTTGCGGTGAAAAAGTGTTAAAAAGTTATACTTTAAGAAAGACAAGAAGCGATTTACTATCGTTGATTCAACTCCTGATGTGTCACATAAAGAACAGAAGTATTTATTTTGAGATATGCCACTCAAAATAAAGACACAAACTAATACGAAATAAATGCAAGATTTGTTAAGTTTATAGACTTTAGTTAGAAAACTGGAGAAGCTATTATAAATGAAATTGTAACTGTTTCAGCAGAAAATAATATCCCTCTTGAGGACTGTAGGGCCAAATATGTGTGGCAAAGTCAAAGGAGTACAAACAAGACTATTAAAAAAATGATGTAGCATTTTATTCTCCGTGTGGAGCTCAATCCTTAAACAGAATAAGAGTTAATGTAGCTAAAATGTACCCAGAGATTATGAATTTCTTTGGAAATTTGGAAAAAATATACTTTTTTTTTCACATAGCCCAGCAAGATGGAACATTTGGCAACTGACGTGCCACTTTCGCTAAAAATGCAATCACAAAATAGATGGTACGAACGATTTTAGGCCGTGGTTCCAGTCGCAAAGCACTATTCAGGAGTATTAAAGGCGTTGGAGCGAGTATTAAGCGGTGTGAAGTCAAGCCTCAAACCAAAAGCGTGTAACAAAGTTATAGATCTAAAGAAATATTTTTCTTCTTTTCAAAGCCTCTGTATGACAGTCTTTTGGTTCAAAGTGTTGGGCTCCATTAATGAAATAATTGTTATTATTCAGTTTCAAGATATTTCTCTGGACATCGAGGTCAAATTGATAAATGACTTAAAAGGACACTCCGCGACTCAGAGACTCGTGGACAGAAATCGAGTCACGTTTAGTAGCGCAAACAAATAAAATACCATCTTAGTTTCCGAAAACAAGAAGCCGTCCTTCTCCTTCATCAGAAACACTAGTTAATACCAAAGAAGAAAATTTTAAAACTGACATAGTTTACAGAGCTATGGATTTGATTTTATATGACCTCAAAACAAGATTTGAAGCAATCAATTTACTAACTGAACTTTTCAGTCCAATTCTTAAATTCATCTCGTTGGAAGAAAGTGATTTGAAATATAAGGCTACAAAACTATTCAGCACTTATATAAACAATTTATCATTGAACTTTAGTGATGAGATTTTGCATCTAAAACATATTTAAAAGACAGTGTTTCGACCAAATTGTTAAAATAACCCGTCACAATTACTTGATTCAATCTATGAAAAACAAGTGGAACCCGTTTTTATGAATGTTTATATTGACCTCAGAATTTTTGGTACGATTCCAGTAACAGTTTGCATCTGCAGAAAGAGCATTTAGTAAGCTTGGAAACTTATTGAAGACATGGCAACGCTCATCAATGAGCCAAGAACGACTTAACTCGCTGGCTGTATTGGCCATTGAACACTGTCTTGCTTCAAGCATTGACTTCAGAAATGTAAATTATACATTCTACATGATGAAAGCAAGAAAAATGTAAAATAATTGATTCAAGTTTGTTTTTCAAGATAGACACTTAGAATTTTTCTATTAAGTATTATTAAAGTTTTAATTCTATTTTAATCAGTTGCTTTGGTTTTTAATTCCAATTGTACATATAAAAATAACATTTTGATTTTCTGGAATTAAAACTGTTTATTTATTTAATGCTTTTTGACCTAAATGTCTTGTTTATTACATTGTATACTAGATAGCTGTTGCCCGCGGCTTTGCTCGCGTGGAAGTTGATTATATACAAATACGAAAATATACATATGTATTTACAGATTAATTTAAAATATTACGTTACGTTAGTGACCATAACTTGACCTCAGATCAAAAATAATGCAAGTCCGATACAAACTTTCACCCCCTTTTTCATCCCTTATTAAATAAAATTTCCAAAATTCCTTAAACACGTATTTATTTGTTTTACGTCAATAACCGAAATACAAAATTTTGTTTATTTAACTTTCAAAATGACGGACTTTCATACATATTATCATACATATTATCATCCCCTATTTTGACCCCTTTGGGGTGGAATTTTCTAAAATCCTTTCTTAGTGGGTGCCTACATAACAAAATGAATATACAGTCCGAATTTCATGCTTGTAGCCTTGATAGTTTGCGCTCGGCGATGATGAATCAGTCAGTCAGTCAGTCAGTCAATCAGGACATGTTATTTTATAAGTATAGATAGTGTGTGTCACTCTTATACCTCTATGGAGTATGTTTTAGGAATAAATTGTGTAAAATGCTTCAAAATGTCTGTTCAAACATAACAGTAATCTAAAATAATTATGTTATTGTAGAAAAGGGTTCCTGCAAAAAATATTTTTGATTATGAGGAAGAGAGGGGGGGATGGGACCGTCATAACAGCTGACAACGGGACCCACAAATTGATGTGTGGGCCCTGAGTAAAGTGTATGTATACACACATGTATATTTAAATATACGTATTAGTTGCTCATATTCACGAAAGTGAAAGACCCTAGTGTACTCATCTTCCTTGAAGCTAGAAAGTTTATTTGTATAAATAAACCTTAAGGCATTAATAAAAAAAACGTAAAAAGTTTTTTTAATATACCCTCTATAACCCCAATACCATATTTCATCCAAATCTGAGCAGGTTGAGTTATAACATTTTACTATATAGTTTAATAAATTATGTTTTTAAAATCACAACAAATTTTACCCATTTTATCATTTGACCTTTCGCGGTGATTACATCGTTCCTCGTAGTAGTGCTTGTATACATCTCATGGGCAATACCAATATGATGTAACGTGTTCAAGGCTTAGTAAACGACGTCACTTGGTAATATTAGCACAAGGGGGTAAAACCACGAACATGGTGCACTAGCAACGGAGCCACTTAACTGATTAAATATTCAAAGTTAAACCCTCAAATGTTTGCTATGCTAATTTTATAATATATAGACCGCCTCTGTAATCTGAACTCTCCTTAGCAAAACTAAACCACAATAGGAGGTCCAAATGAATAACATCAAAAAGGGCAGAAAAAAGGGCAATAGGAGTGAGTAGCTGGAGTTCTTGTTTTGAATGTCTGAGTATAAACATTCGAAACTCAGAGCACGCAACTCACACTGGTTGCGGGAATGATAAGTTGACGGTCGTACTCAAAGAAATTTATATATATATGTGTGTATGTATATATATATGTGTGTGTGTGAATATGTGTATATATATATATATGTGTGTGTGTATGTGTGAATATGTGTATATATATGTATATATATATGTGTGTGTGTGTGTGTGTGTGTGTGTGTGTGTGTGTGTGTGTGTGTACCCACCAAGAAAAGATAAGAAAACACACATATGACCTAAGAGTATTATCTCTATTCCTAACATTAAAGAAAACTTGAAGTTGCATTGTTGTATAAGTATATATTATGTTGTTCAAACTTATTCATATTCTTAGAGATATTGAGCGTATAACCCGAACGGGTAGTAAGACGCGGTGCTAAATAAAAATAATAATTAGAGATATTAATAAATCATATTGATAGTCGAGTTGGCAAAAAAAAAAGTATTCTTTAAGATTATAATGATTGAGGTAAAAAAATATATATATCAAAGTTAAATACAGATTTATACTCAAAAAAGCTTCATCAAAAAAGAACAATAATAATTAAATCATTTCTTTCTGCATGGAACAAACTAGTAAAGTTACGTGACCCTCGAAAACAAATATCAATTACAAACTCTATCTTCATTATTTACAAAGTTGATTTCTCAAACTTCCCTCATCTTTTCTAAATCCTTTATACACATTCCCATTATACACAAAATCCTAACTAAATTGCACAATCATAATAAGGCCAATATATATTCTCAAGAATAAATTTTAAACTACCAGAGAAACCTGTTTTTGCTATATTTATAAATGACAAAACCAAAATTGGCTGCAAAATATCAATATTAGCCCTCATTATAAATTTTCTTCCGTCTCACAATCAGATAAGAAGTTATATCCTCAAACTAATCGATCTCCGCAAAGATAACTTTAGTATCGACATCTTCAATAGTAAATTAAGTATTGATACCAATAAAAATAAATCTAGTATCGATATCCATATAATAATGGACTTTTTTCATACGTGACAAAACTCAACATAGATCTAAGATCTACATTCATTATAAATTTCCCATTGCAAAATTAATAATATATTGCCGAAACAAGAATTTTGAAAAGTTAAATATTTAAATAAATAATTTGTAATGATGATGTAATACTAAGTCGAAAAATAAATTTGTTCTTACATTTTAACTATCTGAAGCCTTAGCTTGAATGGAGGAATAAGAAGCTAAGTCCAAGAGTCTTGACAAGCTGCCCCGCCGGCACTATATATACAATAAAACCCAGAGAACATTGTAGATCAGAATATATGTTGGGTGAATACATATGGATCGCCACCACTGTTTAGTCAGCAGTGTGCGCGCTCGGATAAGCATCTAGTCACATTTGAGGAGTGAACGATAGTTGTCCCGACTGGTTGGTTGGATACAAGTTGAGTTCAGCCCAACTTTTCAGTTGGGTTGCGATCAACTCTCATCGTGTGCGCACTCCCATATTATATAATTCACATTTAACATCCATCTAAACTGTTTGGTCGTTCGTCTGCGCCCTGCCGTAGGGTTCGGCCAGACTGCCAAGCGAGCGAGCGCGCAAGCGACTGGGTGGCCAAACTGGCGAGCGAGCGAGCGCGTAATTAGCGGACCCTAGTTAGATTATTATTAGCACCGCGTCTTACTACCCGTTCGGGTTACACGCACTTACGCTAATGTGTAATGGTAGGGTTATTGTGAGATGAAATGAAGGACCTACAGTTTAACGTGGAATCCGAACCACGGTGGTGGCCTGGCATTCCCTACATTCACAAGATGTCTTGTCAGAGGTGAAGGAAGGGTTTGGAAATAAGATAAATCTGTGCCGGGACCGAGGATTGAACCCCGGCTGCCAGCACAGAAGTCTGACACCTTACCCCTAGACCACTAGGTCACCGCCCCCCCCCCTCCCCCCTAGTTAGAGAAGATGTCTCTGTCAAACACACTTGGTACATCTCTGCTCCTCGAAAATTCTTACAGAAAATATTGTGTATTTATAAAAAAGAAAAAAGTAGAAGTGCATCCAATTAATAAATTGAGAAATGCGTATGGTACTGTACTGAAGTGTTTTAAAATCAGATTTGCCGCACCAGTGGCAGAATGGTGCGTTGCACTCGATAACTTTTGACTAGGAGGCAAAGGTTCGAATCTTGGCTCAGTGAACTGAAGGTGATTTTTAAAACTTATTTATTGTTGTGGTTTTTTCATACTCTCTCCAAACTAATGGTGATTCTTATTTGTAAAGGCCTACTTTGATTATAATATTGAAGTATTTTAACATATCGGGTTTACATATATACATTATATTATTTATGGTCTTACCAATTAAATTAGGCCATTATTATTATTATTATTATTATTATTATTATTATTATTATTATTATTATTATTATTATTATTATTATTATTATTAGCACCGCATCTTACTTCCCGTTCGGGTTATATGCACTTACGCTAATGTGTAATGGTATGGTGATTGTGAGATGAAATGAAGGACCTACAGTTTAACGTGGAATCCGAACCACGGTGGAGGCCTGGCTTTCCCCACATTCACAAGATGTCTTGCCAGAGGGGAAGGAAGGGTTTGGTAATCAGATAAATCTGTGCCGGGACCGAGGATTGAACCCCGGCCGCCAGCACAGAAGTCTGACACCTTACCCCTAGACCGCCAGGTCACCGGGCCATTAATAGCAAGTGTGTTAAACCTATCACTGATAGAAAAAAGTCAAATATCATGTCAAAATGAGAAGTTTCCCCAGCACTCAATGAACCAACATACAATAATATTGCCTAGCGCCTGTAAACTAGACTGTACCGGGTCGAGCGCGCGCGCTTGAAAAATAGAACCAGTTCTATCTTTCAAGCGCGCGCGCTCAGTCGCTCGCTCGCTCGCTCGCTCCAGTGTGGCCACCCCCCATTACAACCAATGTGTTCTATTTTATATTTTAGTCGCTCGCGCGCTCAGTCTGGCCGTACCCTTAGTCGGGCGAATAAACAGTTGTGTGTAAGTTCGACCTGATAAGTTCTTGCTCGGCCGCTTCATTTCAAAAACACAAGAAACACAGATTCATTGGCGCGCACCAACAGAAAGCGCCAGTGATGGTATTAATTTCACACATTGTGAACATAGGTACACAGACACAGCAACTGTGAAAAGTAATTGTTAGAGGAATGAGTCTTATATCAAAATAAAATCAGTTTATGATGATCATTTCATACACTTATAGCTACCTATCTCTTTAAATTAGGAAAAAACTTTTACACAGAGTGAAAATATATCTGCAATAAAAACTACATTGTAGTTCTTTCATTAGAAAACATTTTTTTTTTCAAAGTAAATCAAATTGGAATATGGTAATTTTAATAATACCCTAATTACTTTTAAGGTTTTTATAACTAATTCTGGAAAAAAAACTACTGTGATTGTCCGAGTAGTTAACGAGAAACCGTGAATTATGTTTTAGGATTTTCGAGTATTTGATCGCGGTAAATATAATGCTGCTCGGATTTTCCCTGTAAAAATTTAAAAATGCGGCCGTCTTGCGCTCTTGAGTCGTGAATTAAAATATCGTCTGCACTTTGCACGGTGACTATAACAGGTGTTAGCATATGCAACGTGTCTTAATACCCTTACGGTATATTCCCACTAATGAGGTTAGAACGAGTAAGATGAATTGAGAAAAATTTTGCCCATATTTGTGTGAAGGGAGGGTTGGAAATTATGCGGTTTATTGTAGAAATCGAAGTTTTTGTCCGCAAGCCTTATTTTGTAGTTATAGTTTTATAATCAGGCAAAATTAATATACTAATACTACTATTTTTATAAATGTGTCTTCCAAATTTCATTTTTAATGCTTAGAATTTTTTTTATTATTTTAGATATAGCACAATAGTATGGCGAATAGCTGTGTAAATAAAATATACTATACCATAATATGCAGAGTGCTGCGGCAGGTATTATGGAACTGTCAAAGGAATTAAAATGGTATGCTCATAGTAAAGACATTTAACAAGTAATTTCTAGGAATGTATAAATTCCTACAATACTTATAATCATTGAGCACTATAAAAATTAAGTGTTTTTTTTAAAAAAAGGAGCAATGTTCTTAATAAAAATACAAGTAAAAGATTAACATTTCTTTGGTGTGGATAGCACGGACATTCTCTTAAATATTTTTCACAAATTTAAATAAATTATATTCAAATAATTCAAATAGATGGTCTACACATACAAGTAGAATACATTATAGCGGAGTTAGTTGTAATATTTGCTATACATGCGACAGTAATTCACATTCTTATGTTCTTATAAATATATTATGCGATTTATACAAAAGTTATATAATTATGTAAATGCACGGTTGACAATATTTCCACTCCTTGTTGTGACATTTGTATTTGTTTTTAATTTTCAGGATGTGTCGGACTTTGTGCGCGATTTTCCCATGGTTAATGAGAAGTATCGCGTTAATGTTAGCGGTTTCAACCATATGGATTACCTGTGGGCTGAAGATGTCAAAGAGATTGTTTATACGTCCATTATTGACACTATGCGTAAGATATTAAGATACTATTAGAAATCTAGAACCTAAACATTAATTTCGTGTCTGATTTATTTGTGTAAATTAAACACTTGTTCTAGCAGAAAAGGATTTGTATGTATATCTACACTAAGTTTAACCTGAAATATAGCAGTCTTTCCTTGGTGGATTACATTAAGCATTATTAGCTGCACTATGGTAAGATTTCTAGCTTTCAGGGTAAACGAAGTCAACCTCTTATGTAGTGTGTTTCTTTTTTATTAAACATGTAAATATATATTATAGTTTTTCGTCATTCATTATTTCATTTAAAAATCAATATAAAAATGTTATTTTAAGTGATGTAAGTCTAAATTATCATTAAATTATTGTAAAGAGTACAGAAAATATAAATAATACAAAGTACAAAATTAACCTACATACAATGAAGCAATATGTTTTCGTTAAACTATTATGAGTGGAAGCTACACCAACTCTTGGCTATCTGAGGCCCTAATTTCCCTTGGGCATATACCAATGAATGAAAGAGTGCATTTATGACACATTTCTTACTATTATTACTGTAGTTTTGAGGCGCGTATACACCAAATGGTCACCAGCGCTTTTTACAAATAAAAATATAGTAAAATATCCATAAGGGTGAATAATAGAAATAACACCTTCTAAAATCAACAGGTCCAAACACTATTATAACGGATAATAT